>OMOV01049071.1:3829-16535 GCA_900312565.1 Beryx splendens | reverse complement strand
CGGGCGGGGTGGACGGCTGCGCGGGGAGCGAGTCAGCACGGGGAGCCGCCTGGAGGTCAGCAAACTCTCTGCGGAACCCCTCGATATCTCTTTTGAGTTTCTGACAGAATAAATAAAGTTAAGCAAACACGAGCGCCCAAAACCACGAGGTGACCCTTTGACTCAGCCGAATAAAGCGGGCCGCCTCTGTGTAAATTTACCTGGTTTTCTCTAGCGAGCTCTTCTTTCTCCTGCCTCTCAAGCATGATCATACTTTCCTGCTCTTCAATGAGTCCATCCTTCTCTGCAATGATCCCATGAGCCTCTGTGAGTTGTAGCTGAAAAATTAGGAAGGGCAACAACGGCATCAGCCAGCGGTTTCTGTGTTTCAACAGTTTGCTGTTATACATAAAGAAGGAAATCACAAATCTGCACCACGGCCTTTATCTTGTTAGATGCTTGAGTTCACCTCTAGTTTGCCGCTTTGCCGTTGTGTCTTATCAGATGATGTGGCGACGTTCTGCAGCTGCTCCTTGACCTCCAGCAGCTCTCTCTCTAACTGCTCTGCGCGTCTCCTTGTGGTGTTGGACTCCTGCCTCTCGCTCGCCAGCATGGCCCGAGCCTCCTGCAGCTGGCGCACTAGAGTCTGCACCTATAGGAGAGACGCATCACGGTTAACGAGGCAAGAGTGAATTCGCTGCTGTTGCTGTGAGTGGGCGCTGGCGCCTCGTTTCGATTCCGTCCCCACCTGCAGGTCGTCGTCTGGAATGTTCCGCAGCGTCTCCTGCTCCGAGAGGCTCCTGCGCAGCTTCCCGTTCTCTCTCTTCGCCTCGTCCAGGTCGTGCGTGAGGCTTTGCAGTCTGTGCAGCTCGGCACTGAGCCTCTCCTTCTCTTTCTCGCTGCTCTGAACGTCCACCTGGGGGAAGATGCAGCGGACGTTTGAATCTACACCAGACCCTCTGCATCTCCACTGGGATCACCCGTCAGATCATAACACCACATCTGATCCGCAGTCAGATTACTTTATGAGTATGTGCCCTTTCATTTTTGAGCAGATTTGACTAACCTGCCTGTTGACAGACGCTGTTACAAGTTACACGCTACAATCTTACCTATAAGCAGATATTTACCTGTAGCAGCTGAATGGTATCTTTTAGTTTGAGCAGTTCTTGTTCTCTGTCTCTGGTTTTGTGTTTGAGCCTGAAAAACACAAGAGACAAAGCATTAGTGGTCACAAGATGTGGTAAAAGCGGTCATCATCTCTTGTCATGAGTTCAGACATGACTCACTCGGAGATCTCCACACTTTGGACGTCGACCTTCCCCCTCAGCTCCTTCCGCTCCTCCTTCAGCTGTTTGATCTTGACCACGGCTCGATCGTATTTCTCCTGAACATGTATCAGAGATTGCTGAAACGACACGTGTTCATCAGTAAATTGAAGGAAAAGATAAATTTATCTCTTTAAAAATTTATTCTTTTTTCTCTTTGTGGATGTTTCATGATTGTGGCGCAGCAGTGGGGTAAACTCGTTCTCTTTACCTCCTGTTGTCTTGATGATTCATCCACGCTCTGGCTGAGGTTTCCCTGCTCGCTGGCGTTCTGCTGCTGTATCTCCAACCGGGTTGCCTTTTGGATCAGTGCCTCCTCCTAAAATGTTACATCAGAGTTAAGTTTCCGCTCTGACAGGACGCTGGTTCTGGTATACAATTAAAAACACGGACAGAGAACAAACCTTGAGCTGGTCAGTTTGTTGCTGTTGTTCCTTTAAGGCGCTTATTAAGCTTTCGTTTTGTTCTTTCATTTGATTGAATTCCTTGACCAGGTCGGTCCTTTCCTGCTCTCTCTGTTCAGTCTGTTCCTGTAGAAAACAATGACATTGTATCCACAACATGTTGGAAACTGTGGCCTTTGCTCAAATATACAAGTGTCATGCCCATTTGGGAAGGAGGCGAAACTGGACAAGCAGACCTTCAGGCTGTCGACTTGCTGCTGTTTGTCCTTCAGAGCACTTTTAACGCTCTCGTTTTCCTCTCTCATCTGATCCAACTGTTTCATCAGTTCAGCTTTCTCCCGGACGCTCTGTTCAACCTGCTCCTAGGTTAAGCAAAGAATATAAAGTCAACATAAAGCTGTTTACTTTGTGAGGTCAGACCCAGACAGTGCTTTCATTAGAGATACACATTTCTGTCTTTTGCACAGTGCTCTAGAAATCAATACATAAGTTTACAAGTGTGTTACTGCTACTTGATATCATGAGTATAACCGCACCAAAGCCTTTCATATCAGATTAGTGCTCAGGTCTGTTTACACAAAACAACATTATCACCCTGATGAGCCGCTAAGGCCCCACTCACTGGCTTTTGCTCCATATTTATCATTTCAGACTTTTGCGTTTGAGTTGCATTTGATACCTGTGTTGTAATCACCAGAAGGTCACTTTCCAGGCTGCACTCCATGCTTTGCTCCACCGGGGTTTTGAAGCAGAAAGGGGTGCTGGCTCCTCTCACTTGGCCGTTGCTGTCGATGTAGCAGAACTGGTAGAACTCCGCTTCATCCTTAGGCAAGTAGTACTCTAAACGCAACAAGAGGAGAGCGGATTAGTACAGGCTGAGACTGAGCCGTGCCCGAAAGATAACTGCGCCGCAGGTAAAGGAAACGAGGTCTCACCACGAAAAACGACTTGCTTTCGCACTGTCTCTTGCCCAACCACATCCAGAGATGGCTCCACCCACACAAAAGTATGATAATCTTTTGTTGTGCTCCACCCTACCTGTACAAGGACAGACACACAAGAAGGAAACAGATTGACACTTCATTCTAACACAGAAATGACATTAAAAAATGGTGATATTCTTTAAATTCTCACCTTGAAAATGCCCACCCAGTCCCTTGTGTGGGGCTGGAAGGCCGCAGTCAGGGTGTAGCGGCAGGTGACAGAGGCCGAGGGTGGGTAGGAGTGAGGGATGTCGTTGAAAAGGACCTGGGAGAAACTGGGTGCTGAGGAGTCCAGGACCGCCAGCTCGGAGGAGCTCTGCATGCTGAGCTGTTAGTCCAGGCACTGCACAATAAAAACAAGAGGGCAGCTTCAGTGATGGTCAAAACATTTCATGGCTTAAACGGACGACAGCAGCTGCAGAGAGCGGGCCTACGTGTGTAATGTCTGCAATCCAGACCAGTGTTTATCTAAGACTTCATCTCATTTGTCATGACTAAGCCACTGATATTGCTTTCAGTTTCTGTAGCCTACAAACAAAACTCAAGTAGCCTATGATTAAAAAGTCAATTTTCCTCGACTAGACAAGGCTGTATGCAGTCTCTTATAAGTATTACTTTCGCCCAGGGTGAGATTTCACCTGTTTTGAAGACTTTTAGAGGACGTATTAAGGAATAAAAGTAGCAAAATCAAATCGAAAGTGAACTGTGACCGCAGTGTTGTTTAGGTTACTACACGGTCTAACGTTTTCACTCGAAACTGTCCAAACAAACCTAAAGTTATGATGAAATACTGATGTTAAAAGGCTGAACTTACATGTTTGCTGTCACTCACTGCTCGGCGTCACAGGTCGTCCGCGAGCACTGCTTGGCAGTTCGGAACCAGCTCGTGCTGTGCCGCTTTCAGGTGCTCCTCGTAAATTCCTTCTTCCGAGCTGAACGTCATCAGGCATATAGGTGCTTTGGGTCGGGGATAACAGCAAAATGAACACTGCAACAGACTTGGTAGCTACTTTTTGCTGCAGCGACACGGGTGGAGAAAGTATCAGATGTATAATTAATGTCTGACTTGATTTCTTAAAACTTACCCAGTCATTTACGACACTATGTCGTCGGGGCACGCTCAAGGCGTAAATCTCCGATTTCCTGAAGGCAGCATTCCTATAAATCGCGTAGTCGGCATACACACAACTAAGGGAAATGTAGTTTCCAACTGTGCGTAGGCCTATTCAACAACTTGTTTTTGTCACGTTGAGAACGAATGCTTTTTCTATCTTTGCATTTTCCACGAAAATGTTTTATTACGTTCATCCTGAAGCTTATGTTATCTCCACTGACACGTTCAGTAGACTGTAGTCATGTAGCCTACTGTGTCAGTGTCACGTGCCTTTATATTAGTATCAGAAATAGTCTACCATTCACATGTCATAGGGTGCAGAAAGAATCTGTTTCATGCCACCGCCCCAGTGCACTGATCGTATTTCATTGGCACAGATTAGGCTATACTTTGTGGACGAAATACTCCTAAAACTAAACAGTATCATAATGTTACCCCAGTGAAAAATCACTGCAATAAATAGTATGCTGTAATTGCATCAGTAAGCCAGGGTCAGGTTGCCAAGGGAGATGCTTCTTCATCACCAAATCCAGTAATGTTTTCCATGTCCTGGAAAACATGATCTGTCAGGTTTATATCCCCCAGTGAGGATCTAAAAAAGACACACACACACACACACGCGCACACAGAATTGCAGTTGCAGTGTCAAAATTAAACCAGAAGAGGGAGCCAAAGGTGTTTGCCATTATAGCCCTGTGACCCTCTCCGGGTACCATGACGTAATTATAGCCTATTATCCGTTATATATCCATTATAACAATACTCCTCCATGGGATTTCCTATTTTATTTGCAGCTTAATTAAATAATATAACTCATATTCACAAACGGAACTACTGACATCATTTCCTGAGGAAGAGACAGTATAATAATGAAATGAAACATTGAGATTTCTGAGCATAGACAGTTATTCTCTCTTAACAAGAACCAGTATAAACTGCACCCATTCTAATATTCTTAAATCTCCTGTTGTCTCTCTTTCTTTCTGTTTGAGGCTCATGGGCAGTACGAGTCAAGGTATTCTCTCTCACCATGAATTGTTGTCAACCTGTGAATCAATTATTTGCAATGCAATTATTTAAGTGGAAAAAAACTAAACAAAACAGTGAATATTAAACTATAAAATTAAAAGAACAGAGGGAATCTAGTAATTTGTGGATAACTTGTCCTCTCCATAGAAATATTCATGATCTTTTGAGTGCAGGGCGTAGATGTCATGTAAGTAAACTTTATTTATTTATTTTATTTATTTATTTATTTTTTATGTTGTAGAGAAACAGTGGTTATACTACTATGCATCCAGTCATGTTATATGCCATCTTATTTCTAGGAAACAACGCCTGAATACAGCATTAGTCTAGGGTGGCAATTCGTCTTAGGTCTGAAAACAGATCCCAAATATGTCGTCTGTTTATTCGACAAAAAAACAAACCAAAAAAAACAACTTTTTGAACTGTATGTGGTGAAGTTTTTTCAGTCTACGGCCATCCATGATTTATACAGCCTCTTAAAGCATATAATAAAACATCTAATGTACCGGTAATGTAGGCTAATGTAATGTAATAGAATAGAATGTAATAGAATAGAATAGAATAGAATAGAATAGAATAGGATGTTTATAGACTGTGGATATTATTGAAAAAGCACCTTATGCAATGATCCGTGAACTACTAGGTGCACCTGTGTAACAAAGATAAGATACAGAAAGTTTCTCATTGCCGAGCCAACAACCAATCAGAGGCGAGAGATTTTACACTCGAAGCTTACTATTGGCTAAGGGCTGAACTGGGAAGACGTGAGCGTGTGTTGAGTTGAGCTCTTGTTTACGTTACTGTATCACAACGCAGCGACCCTTCCGTGCACCAGGACTACTGCCAGCAACATTGGCTGCTGATCTGCTGCGTTACTGCCTGGAAGCAAGAGGACACGCTGTTTTATCTCCCGGTAATATCACGGTGTTTGTAGCGGGTTTAAAGTTGCCTCTTATAAGCCGTCGTTGGCGTCAAATCCGTTTCGCTGTAGGGAGAAGTCAGCGTTCTGTTGCCATAGCAACAGTGCAGAGACATACCCATGCTTTAGCGGCAACGTTTTTGCTCGATGTCCAGTTCACCGCATTAAGAAACGAAAAGACAAGAGACGAGAAGACGTTGTGCTGTTCGTTTAGACGACTTAACAGGTTGTAAACAGAAGGTATGGCCAACAGAGACGATAGCGGAGTTGTTTATCCAGCTAGTGGGCACAGAGCAGTAAAGTTAGCTAGGTTACTGAATGCTACCGACACCAAACTAACTTTGTCAATCGGCGAATGACTTAGAGGTGACATCTGTATGCAGTGACTGGATGAATGGGTGGAAGATATTACCAAGTGGCTTTCTACATAGCGTTTATAGGCCTAGCAAAGAGAAACATGTACAAACCGAGCTGTGGGTTTTCAGTCAGGTGTCCTCCCCATCTGCAAAACTGGTCTCACAATCATGTAGCTGCTATGCAAATCTGATTTATGTCTCTCTGTTTCTCGCTGATGTCATTAAGTTACTTCTTCCCCTCAGCCTTTCCTCTGTCTCAGCCTCTCACAGGCTCAGTGGTGTGAGCAGGCAGGGAGTGAATGGAAGGTGATCCCTCCCAGGTGTTCAAGCTGGTTCACCTGCTGAGAGCAGCCTACAACAATCCTGATAATGTTGCTTCAGTTAGATTACTTCTCTTCTCCAGTTCTTTCTTCCTTTCCACAACACATGTCATTCAGTGGATACATTTTTAGTGTAGTCCAGTGGGAACTACACCGACAATTCGACTTGCTCGATATCCTTTAGTAATACACCTAAGATTGTGTGTTGTGTTTATAATAAGGGATAATGTAATGTTTCAGCAGCTGCAATATTATTCAATCCACATGAGCTCTGTGTGAGGATGGGAACAGACCGAGAGAAATCACCTACAAACCAAACAGGGCAGGCAGCTTTCTGTAGCTTCAAAAACTAACTAGAGAGCTTTATATGATATGGAAACAAAAAACAAGTTTCCTTCTGTCATTGTAGTGTAGCCTACCATTATTAATCAGGTTTTCTCTGTAGGCTTCTTTTTTTTTTAGACCATAATCTTTTCAGAGACAACATTTGTGAATCAGCAGGAGCCACACTTCAATTCAGCGTACGTCCAATGCACCAAGCCGCGCTCATTTAAATAAAATTTCAACTTTTAGAACTGGTGCGCCTGTTATTCTCACAATCTTCCACACCATGAGGGTGGGAGCACGCACCTTTCACAAGTTAAAATGATTATTGAAACGAAGTGCTGCTTGGTGGATGTGATGTATGCATATAGTTTATATCTTACTCTTTAACTGTATGAGAGGCCATGTAGAACACACACAGACATAAGAGGTTCACACACACACACACACATATATAGGAAATACTTGCACATGCACATAGCAACACTTGCACATACCCAAACACTAATTAATACTTATTTACGACCAAAGGCACTTTGGATGCTTGACAAGTTATAGGCTGTTTACACCTTACTATCTCGGAAGTAAGAGCGTGGCAGGACAACTTGAAGGCAGCATGAGACAGGCTTAGTAAGTGTGTATGGCGTGGCGCCAGGCCAGAGTTGGTCATTCTGTGATCTGCCAGCGTATCTTCCAGTGTTTGCTCTATCTGATTGATGCCTTGTTAGCTGCCTTGACAACGAGAAAACATAGGATATGGTGTCCTGTTGAGCTGCCTTTTAATCCTCCTTTGCCAGGCCTTTAGCCAACGTTTCCCCACTACCAGTCCTTTATTTTTAATGCCTTCAACGGGAGACCAAGCTTCAGTCGAAGTTACTCTATTTCAATTTGGCTAAGGAGATAAATGTACAACCTGTTCACTTACACCAGCGCTGCGGTGTTTTCAGCACAGATTTTAATTTAACAGCTTCAGGTGTTGAAAAGCTCCTCTCTTATTTCAGCGAACAAATATCAGGGATTATCCCTCTCGACTGACTCCCCGCTGAGTTCTCCTGCTCATTTTCCCTCCATCATGTCAAGAGGGATCAGGTGTTTGTCCCCGGAGTTTCTAATTGGTCATCAGATCCACTGCTGGCCCTGCTGTTTGAGTGTGTAAGTCAATCTGAACCGGGCCACCCCTGTGATGACATAAATTCACTCGTTTGTTAAGGACTAGGAGGCAGGCAACAGGAGGAGGCTGAGATGTGGCTCACTGGTTTGCCTTCTGAGGAGTGTGACAGCGTCTTGAAGGGCTCCTGAGACGAAGATTCCCGTAGTGAGGAGGTGCGGAGGCAGAGGGACGCGGGCGGCACCTTCCACCTTCACCCCCACCAAATGTAGGCTGAACAACGCAGGTGAGTAAGACTCGTTTCTCCAATGACCAGAAACTAAATTTGCATTCGACAAGGTTTACTTTGATTTCTTGGCATGTGTGACTTCGCAGTGAACAAGGCGATGTTGCATCACTGAATGACTATGAGTAATTTACAAATGATTGCAACCGTGCTGTACTCAGTTGCAGATTTTAGACAATTTAAAAAAATACTTTAAAGGCATTTAACAATCAACAAAGTCACTCTTTTTGCATCTAGTCTTTGTTTATCAGTGACAGTGAGGTGTTATGCACACACCTGTTGTTGTTGTGTAATGAAGAAGGACTTCAGAGAAATCCTTTATTGAGCTGTAACTCTATCCTGGGTGAGATCAGTGGGGCGTCGCGGCCCAGTGCAAAGCTAAGAGTTCAGGGCCAGGATTATCCAGATCACTGGATCAGAATACTGTTACCTGGCACCCTGACCTCCCACAGTGTACCTGGGATGTCCCTCCTTAGCCCCCCCCCACCCCCATCATTACCAGCAATTAGCTTGACCTCAACTTCACCCTACAAGACACTAGGGGGGGGAGAGGCCAACAGCAGACTGCTGGCCACACTATGCCCGGGTCAGAGTGCAGATGGACACTTGCAGAAGAAGAAGAAGAAGAAGAAGACATAGAGTGGGGCGAACTCACCTGAGTCCATTTCTATAAAAGTTAATCCTATAGAAGAACGCACACTGCTTTATGTTGCATGTTAAGAAGCTTGACGGCTCTCAAAAATTGCTTTTTGTGAAGACAGTTGTTTTAATTCAGAATTAGTGGCACCTCTGCTCCAGTTATTTTGCCATAACTTCCCCCTCGCTATTGTCTGGCTACTCTCCACGTTGGACATTTGTGTCCGTCCTGCCACAATAACTCTTGAATGACAGTGTGTGACGGCATGCTGACAGCTGGAGCACTCACCTGGAGAGAGAAATGGAAACGGAAACATGATTCCATGTGTGCACTTACAGCATCTACTCTGTTCCGATTGATTGAATTTCAGCGCGAGGGTACACAGCACATCCCATTAAAAGTACCGTATGAACGCGTGTTGGAAAACGGCGCACGGTTTAGTTTTTGTCTACACACATGCACACAGGCTTCTGGCATCAGCCTGCTCACAGGTAGATGAGAACATTTGTCTTTGTTTGTGCGTGTGCAGGATGAGTCCACCCGTGGAGAGTCCTGACAGAGACTCTGACGATGCTCATAAGGGTGAACAGGAGGGAGAGGGCTCAGGGAGCGACAGCCAAACTGAAGCCTGCACCCACACTCCTCCATCCACCAGCAAGAGGAAGAAGAAAAGCAAGAAGAGGTACTTTCCAGCTCAGTCGCTTCCATGTTTATTTTCATTTTTATTTCCCATGTTATCACTGAATACCCCCTGACAGTATTGATTTTAACACTTGTCCTGGAGGCTCTTGAGCTTCTGCTTTCTTCACCTGACTCATTATTTGGGGAAGGAAGATGAGAGTAACGAGGGATCCGTAGGAGCTGGCAGCCAAGCACATGTCTGTCCCTCTCTCTGCCTCTCTTCTCTTCCAGATGACTGTGGATCAACCTCACCAACTGTAAATATGAGAGTGGTAAGTTCAGGCCAGAGAATACTCAATCAGGGATGTTAATTATCCATGTTATCCGTGTTAAGATGCATCAATCCAGCCGTTTATGTCCCACAACTTCAGTAATACAGAAACAGAGATAGACTTATAATGACATAGTAAACACAAGAACAATGTTGTAAAGGCCAGACAATGAAGCAGAAAATCTTGACTTCGTGTAACACACACAGTCATAAACACACACACACACACGTGCAGTATAAGTACACCTCTGTGTGTTCCTTTCTCCCAGTGCGACGTGCTGCTCGCAGGTACGGCCTGCGGGAGGCGCTGGAGGGCGACGACTGGACTCTGTTTTGGACCGACTGCTCTGTGACACTGGACCGTGTTAAGGACATGAGGCGCTACCAGGTCTTCTACTTCATGCCTTTATTCGAGTTCCACCTTTCATTTGCCAACACTTCCCCAATATCATCACAAAAAAGGAGTTGTTTTAAAATGCAAACTGACTGACCTGCAGTTTGTGCTGTTGGGAAGGAACCAGGGGTACCAGTCATTCTGCTCTTTCAAACTGTGATATCCTTTTTATTTTACATTCTTAAAATTCTCCTCAATAAGCCTAACCATGAAATAATTAATTAATAATTACAAATGCAACTGTGATCAGATTGCAAACATTTGTGGAAATTATTCCAGGCTCATAACAATCACATGGATTTGTAATTGTGTAATTCGATGATTACACAGTTACTATTCAGCAGTTCACAGCCAAAAGACCTCAGGCTGTTCTGCTAGTGTGAATACGCGGAATCAATTCATTTTGAGTGTCACAAGAGGCTTCTCCTCATCGGGTCGCATGCCATCTTCTACATAAACAGTTAGTACCTGTGGCAACAATCCACCCATATGGCCCACACAGCATTCCACCTGTAACCCCTCAACGTCCACCTCAAGCTTGTGTGTCTCCTGTGTGTTGGCAGAAAATCAACCATTTCCCGGGGATGAGTGAGATCTGCCGGAAAGATTTACTGGCAAGAAACATGAACCGCATGCTGAAGCTCTTCCCCAAAGACTACAACATCTTCCCCAGAACGTGGTGCCTCCCCGCAGAGTCAGTTTGCACTTTTCGCCGTCACTTTGCTGTTTTGTTGTTGTTGTTGTTGTTGTTTTTATGTATTGTAACATACTAACTCATTATCCACTTGTGCTTTATAGTTACAGTGACTTCCAAGCTTACACCAGGGCCAAAAAATACAAGACATACATCTGTAAACCAGACACAGGGTGCCAAGGCAGAGGCATCTTCATCACCAAATCCAGCAAAGACATTCACTCTGGGGAACACATGATCTGCCAGGTTTACATCTCCCGGGTGAGGGTCTAAAACAACACTTACACACACGCACACACACACACAGGTTGAAGTTTAATCGTGCTTTTTGTCCCTTCCCCCAGCCATTCATAGTTGACGGATACAAGTTTGACTTGCGCATCTATGTGCTGGTGACGTCGTGCGACCCCTTCAGCATATTCATGTACAAGGAGGGACTGGCTCGCTTCTGCACCACTCAGTACAACGAGCCCACCAATGGCAATGTGGTAAGAAGGAGGACATCGTTTTTTAAGCTTTAAAAGGAAAGGGTGAATTGTTAAAGCACCGTTATGAGTATCCTGTACTGTTACAACAGTGATATTCGATAATCTGGGGTCAGTGGAAGTATAATAAATAATCAGCAGCAGCATCAAGGATACACACACCGTGCTTTACCAAAAACAAAACAATAACAAATACAAATCAATAAGGCAATAAAATACCAGGCATGATTAAAAGCCTGATTAGATAAGAAAAAAAAAAACCAAGGATAAAATAGGTAGAAACAACTTTTATACAAACGTAGCTGTAGAAATTAGTTTTGTAAAAATTATTTAAAAGATGTCACAGATTTTGCCAGGCTAAGCTCCTCAGTCAGGGCGTCCCGAACCCGAGCGGTCCTGATGTAAATATTACAGTATGTATTTCATGCTTTTCTGTCATCTCTCTCTCTCCCCCCCTCCGGCCTGCATTAGGATGATGTGTGCATGCATCTAACCAACTACGCCATTAACAAGCACAGTGAGAACTTCGTCCGGGACGACGACACTGGCAGCAAACGGTAACGTACCTAGATGACGGGCTTTGTTGGTTGACATTCCTGCTCTGACATACTGTACAGCGTTCTTCTCCAAGCGTCTCAGACTTTCCTCCTCCTTTCATTACTCCAGAAAGCTGTCCACCCTGACCAAGTGCCTGGAGTCCATGTGCTGCAACACAGAGAAGATGTGGACCGACATTGAGGACGTGATCATAAAGACTCTGATCTCCGCTCACCCCATCCTGAGGCATAACTACCACACCTGCTTCCCCAACCACGCCACCGGCAGCGCCTGCTTCGAGATCCTGGGCTTCGACGTGATGCTGGACCACCGGCTCCGGCCCTGGGTGCTGGAGGTGAGAGGCCGCTCCACTCATCACAGAGGCACCTCCTTCTAATATCTCAACCATGAATATGCATATTGTCACTATGCTATGTGTCAGAGAGACTTATGCTTATTGGAGTTGTTGAGGAAGAAGTGGGAAAGTACCTATACTAAGTAACATTCCTATATGCTCACTTAATAACCTCTGACCCACATTTACACCTTAAGTGCCTATTTACACCTTAAGTGCACATTTAGGAACTTTCCAATTTTTTCCTCAACAGAATCCAGCACTCAACCGCTGGTTAATGCCTTCACCTCTACATAATGTATAATGTCCAAAAACGCACAAACGACATAAAAATATGCACAGAAAAAATATTTAAAATATATTTTTTTTAAAGTTAGTATTTGTGGAAGAACTTATCTTAGACGTCTGAATCTATCTGTGTGTGTGTGTGTGTGTGTGCGTGTGTGTGTCAAGGTGAATCACTCCCCGAGCTTTACCACTGACTCGCGGCTGGACCGTGAGG
>OMOV01049068.1:0-11942 GCA_900312565.1 Beryx splendens | reverse complement strand
AACAAGACTGTGTCAGTTGTGCCAATACACTGCATGACCCTCGAATAAATAGAAATGCTTGGGGGGGGGGAAACAACACATCATACTTCAAGCTTCCTCCCCACCCGTGGTTTTGAATCTGACACTTAATCTCACACTTTTCTTATCTTTTTCTTATCCAACAAGCTTCATATCTGACACCCGTTAGAAGCATCTGAAGGCCTGTTGGAAGCATGACTACTGTATTGATGATGAATTAATTAATGTGATCCTCTCTGTCTCCTCCATATGTGCTGCAGGCTCCACAGTAAAGTTTAAAGCAGAGTTCCCGAATCCCAGGCTCTAGGAAAGCTACTGAAACTCGGAGAGGCAGCTGGGTGGGGTTTCTGCTGTATAATATACAGCTTCAGTGCTAAGCCCCTCTCTGTACGTGCATGTCCTGTATGGTATATTTTTGCAGCCCGGGGCCCTGTGGGAAGAGCCAGAATTAGCAGTGGATAGTGAAAGGTCAGAGAGCAGTGGGAATGGAGATCCTGTTGACGCAATCTGTCCAATCATATTTGTTTCCTTTGGCCTGAAATGAGCACCTACGTCTAGACACGGGAAAACAAAACTGAAACAAGATAATCTCATGAAATACTGTGTTTATCTTTGGCCCTGCTTTTAATGTGCGGCACTGACGGTGACATTCAGACTGATTTCTATCCACCGCTAAACAATACAAACTCCTTATAAGTCAAAACAATGTGTGCAGCAATAAACATACGCTAACCAGAAATGTCTCTTAAACAGTAGGACACAATACAGTAGGAAAAAGAAATACCTCTAAACGGCAGAGTCATAATAGAGCAGACGTTGCTTGAATGTGTTTTACTGTTGTTTAAACAGCAGTGGGCCGCGTCTGGTGGAGTCTAACACAGCCAGCCACAGCCCCACCGTACAGCCCTGTGCCTCTGGAGGAGTTGTTTTTCACAGGGCCGTGTGGTATGCATGTGCATTCGGGCCGCTCCGACCCACCTCATGGCTGGCTGGTTGGCATTCCTGCCTTGCTCTGTAATTATGGCTCTTCTCCAGGGCTCTCTGCTCTCCCCGCTCCATACTCTAACAGGGTGGGACCTGCCGCTGCTGAGGTCATACACTTATTACCTGGCCATTTAGCTCACACTCTAATTTTAACAATAACACACCACCGGGGGGGAATGTGCCTTGACATCAGCAGCGGGCAGCAGCTACGGCGCAGGGTAAAAGGCAGTATCAATTACACTGGGGATCGGTATCATAATTCAAATGAATCAAATGCTACCTCGCCGCAAAGCCCGTCTCACAGACGCCGCGTGCTGCAAAGGTGTCACTCCAAGCTGTGAAAGAGTATACATGCTGCACAGCGTGTCGATACGCAGCTGTAATCTGGCAGCGTCAAAGTGAGAGACCGTAGTGAGAGCAGAGGAAGCTTTCTTTAACGTGTTCACCGAGCACATCTGTCCGCGGCTTTTACGAGCGCCATGTGTTATGTTAAAATTTCTACTCTCGGTTTCCACTGGACTTTTCCTAGCTAATTTCTCTCCGACTGTCTCTCTCTGCTTTTCCCTGTCAGGCCTCCTATAAACCTCTGACCGATGCTCACAGAGGGAATAACAGGAGCCGTACAGAGCATGAAAGGAAAGAAGATGGATGGATGATATTTACTTTCCTATTTTGGGCCTTTTGAAAATCACATAATAATGCTGCATTTATCTTGTCTTAAGTTAGATTATACTGTGGTGCTGACACAACAATATTATGGCACTTATTCCCAAGTGTGTTTACAGTGAATAAGAAAAGGAATTCTGAGGCAGACAGAAGAGAAAGCTTGGCCTCATGCAAAACTTGTAGGAAATAAACAAATATTTGGCGATGACAAAGTATCTTAAAATGCAACTTTTCCACACTGCTGTAACAATGTGAACGTGTTGGTGTAAATGAACGAATAATCCGAATGCATTATCAGTATGTGAAAGGAAATCTTACAGAAATTCAGACAATCTCCTCCATTCATGCTGCTACGAGCACATGACATGCCTGCAGCATGAGGATTAGGACAATCAGCTGAGCACAACTCAATACCACATTGTTCTTCGCTGCTCACCGCTTGTTTTTCCTCCAACTCTCCTTGCAGCTTATCAGAGGAGGACAGAACCAAATCTCCCCCCTACGCCTGCCAAACTTCAATCAATAGGAGTCCACTTCCCACTGTACGCTGTTAACAAGCCACCATGGTGGTGCCAACTATCAAAGCCCTTTGTGGCATTTTTCTGTGTCCTGTTTGTTTCAGACAAAGCTTAAAGTGCTTTGGAAAACAGCTCGTTTTCAGGAGAAATAAACACAAGGATTGGCAATTAAGAAAATCAGCTTTGGGCCTGAGATAAGAGAGCACAGTGCTGCCTTTGTTCACAGGTCACATCTGTATTTGACTGACAAAAGGCAGCCACATAGCGTGCTGCTGTGTGAATGTATCAAAAAGGGTGTGTGCCAGTCTGAACCCATCCTCTATTCAGCCTCTCATTGTCTCTGTGCTCCACAGATAACAAACAGCACACTATGCAGACACATCTCATCAACTCCATCAAAGGCTGATGTGCTAGCATGGACAACACATTACAGGCAGGTCCCCGTCAAAACAAGGAAACACACTGGCTGTTATATGGATTTATGGCTGCGGCTTCCCGGATAATAATGCGCTTATTACCAGCAAAATTAAAGAAGAAAGATTTCACATGCAGGGACCGGTTAAAATGCGCCTCTGTCACCTTGACAACTGTTGATCTTCAAAGCAAACTTCTATATGCACAATATACTGTATGTTTAACATCACAGTAAATTATCTCACTGGGTGGGCGTTTGTGTAAAATATGTGAATAATCAGAAACTGCATTCATGGGCAAAGCTGGGGAAAAGCCACTGAAATTGGAATCGGTGAAGCTAGCAACATCAAAATGGCATCATAACACCAGGTACTCAGCCAAAGCTAAGACATATCCCTAAACAGTCATTGTGCATTTAGAAATTGCACAGAAAGCATTCTGAATGCACCTTTAAACCTCGAACAGCCACATCAGCAGCATCTTGCCTTTGAGAGAGGATTGGGAGGAGCAGAGAGTTTAACCCCTTTCTGGCCTGTTTGCCACTTGGCAAGTTCATAGCCGGTGTAATGGAGATTAAAAAGCTCCTGGATCTGCTCACCTGGCAGTCACGTGGACAGACTTGTGGTGGGGAACAAAAGGAGATGGAGTACAACAGAGCGCACAAATACACACTGTATTGACTCAAAGGCTATGCACACACTGCAGCTGACGGCGGTGAACAAACATCAGAGGTTTTCTTTCAGCTGTACCAGTTTTAGTTGTCTTGGGAAATCAATGTGCTGCTGGAGCAAATAGATTTTCAAATGCCAGTGTGATAATCATCTATTTCCTTTGAATATTGCCTATGCTTTATTGTGATACAGTAATTTAATTTAGCCAAAGCTTCTCAAACCTTCCTTCAGCATCGTCTTTGATAGTTTGTCTTTGACTTTTACCTTCATTTTCTGTTTTGGTCCCGTCAGAATTATGTGAAATCTGCATTTTTTAACTAACTGTTCATCTGACACATTAATATATGGCTCACCTATATAGAGTGAGGAGTCTTTCTTCTTCACGTGATCATCAATATAGGACACACCCAAGGGCTGCACTGGGGTGGCTCCTATACCCAGCAGGACCTGGGCTCCAATCAGCAGCAGGTACATCATGTTGGTGTTAGGCTTGTTGGCACACACTTTATCCTCGCCCTGCTGCGCCCTGCTGCTGTTGGAGCAGGCATCCCGACCAACGTCAGTCCTCCACGTTTCCCCTATCTCATACTGATTTGTTAGAAACTCAGGCAGAGCTGAGAGAAGGGCGCCAAGCGCCATGACGATGCCCCCACAGCCAATCAGCCGTGGCCGGTGGGCTTTGGCCCCGAAGTAGCTGACAAACAGGATCAGAGCCAGGTTGCCAATCTCGAAGCTGCTGGCTATCACCCCCACGTCAGCACTTTGGAGGTTGAACCGCCGCTCCAGTGTGGTCAGGACACTCACCTGCAAACAACAACACCACACAATTCAAAACAAGGATCATGGGATGCTGAAAACAGCAAACTTGCAAAACAAATACAAAACCTATGATGTGATAATCTAATATTAACAACTAAAAGAGAAAATATGCTGAAATAAGTATTTCAATTCTATATTTGATTCTTTTTTTAGACATGCAAGTTAGGGAATTGTGAGTTTTTTCATCAGTGACAGTCACGCCCTTTTCTTTTCCTGTGGAATATACTGACTAACAGCCCGTTCAGATGTTCCATATTGAAGCTGAGGTAAAATCTCCCTGCCAAGAGACATTCCCCTTCAAGAGCCCTGCCTCTGTTTCTGATTAGCTGGATACAGCAACATTTACTTCAATGGCTTTGGTGAGAATAGCTTACCACAAGCCTCCCTCTTTTCCCTGCTCTCTTTTTATACGTAAGAGCTCAGATGTAACATTAAGCTCCAACTGAAGCAAAGACAGCAAATGATTGTCTCAGCCCAGTTTATTCTGTAAAGTGGAGAAAAGCACTATTGGATGTAACCCAGTTTGTCAGACATGATAAGCAGTAATCAAAACCTGTAAGACAATATTTATTATCAATAAAAAGTGGCAGTATAGACTTAAAAATCTTTAAAAACAGACAATGATTACATATGCAGCTTTGTTTAGACACTTGTATTTCATGATTTATCTCATGATGTTTCAACATGAAGACCTTAATAACTGGCATAATGAATCTACAGTTAAGATGTGGTTGCTCACGTGTTATCTGAGAACGATCTGTGCCATGTGAACCTCAATGTCACATTTGAACAATTATCATACTATTTTCAGATCTGTCCCAAACTGTCCTTGAAAGGGCATAATAATTTTCCATTTCCCTGGTGATGCCCAACTGGCTGCGTTAAAAACATTTTGATTACTGCCCTGAGAAAAGATCCTGCCAACAAAAACAACCTTTTCTCAAATGCTTCTCAAAGTGACTTTATTATAGGACGGACCAACTTGTGGTTTTGTGGTTGGAAATTTTCCCCGTTACAATAAAAGCTGAATTGAGCCACTTTAAACCCACATAATTGTTTTGAATTGGAGGACGACTTGTTGAAACAAGGGTATGGCCATTGTGTCTCTGGGTGGGTCAGTGGGTTGGGGCATATACACCCTCACCGTCTTCCATCTTTTCAGCCAGCCTCTAGAAATACCATATGAACTGTCATCAAGACGTAAAGTCTGGAGTTGCTCAGTCGAAAATGAACAGAAGAATGATGCTGCGGAGAAACATAGCAAGTTTTTAGTTTTTGTATTCCACAGTACCATCTGTTGTGAACTAGAAAAGTAACCCTCAGGCCACATTTCCAGCTGGTATTAACATGCGATGTGTATCCATATGTCATCCAGATAACCATCAACCCGATCATGCCCTTTGCATGTACACCTGGTATTTATATGCATTCTCGTTGTCTGCATTCTATCCGCATTGCGATCAGATCAAATTTTCCGCACGCACTATGCAAAGCTGGTGTAGGGTCATTAGACGGGATACTGCACAGCCTGCTTTTATTTAGGAAAAGGTCGTCTTTTACGACTCTTACATAGGAAACAGACACAACAAGAAGCTGTTTTTGTCGCTAAAATTACTCCTTCACTATGGATCAGGGAATGGAGCGGTGACCGGTGGGAGCGGATTGTGCCCGGACCCCTTCAGTGAAGCTGAGTGGATGGCAAACTTCAGCATGAGTCATGACGTTTTTACCCCCTGGGCCATCCTTTCTCCCAAATGCGAACACACTGCGCGGATTACTTTTACACCTGGCTGACTCTGGCTGAGATCCGATCACAATGTTGTATCCTCCTGTTCTTCCCATGCCAAGCCCATTGACGGTATAGCTTGAGCTCTAAGCAGACACTAACACTGAGTGGTGCAAGGTGCAACAAAGTACTGTACAGCAGAGGGATCTGAGCTATCATCCAATCCAATCCAATCCAATCCCATCCCATTATCGCAGGTCTCAGCTAGCAGTGTGACTGACAGCTTCTGCTCTTGGGTCAGCAGTGGAAAGACTGTGGGTGAGCTAAGCCCCGTCCCCAGGTTCAACATGTAGGTGCACTTCCACGACGACTTTAAATGGCTGCATTCCACGATGTTCAATAACAGAACAAAATATATTATATAAGGAGAATTTACATTACACATTGGTCAGTGGTTACAGTCAAGTTCAGTCCAGATATCAACTCAAACCCAGAACTAAACAATGGAAATAATTTGTTTCATGGCTAAACACAACAAACCTGTCCTGCTGTGTTTTCATTGACATTGTGCAGCCTCAATGTAACATCATCTTTTAAGAATAATAACATGTTAATAATGACATGCGCTAATGTTATGCAAATTCATGATTGACAGGTAACTGGTCAAGATCACCATACCACTTGACCAATCGTTCAGCTGCTTTAACATGAAGGCGGGACGTCTCCCTTTATCTTCCCTTTAAGGGAGCGGGCATTGCGTGTGTAGTCTAGTGCTCACTGTGTGTACTATAATTACCTCCACAGTGTGGTGATTTTCTACACTTTTTGTACATTTTAAGATTATACTGAGCTGAGCATGAGTTAGAATTGCATGGAGGAAATGGAGTCTGAAAAGATTAAATCAAGCATTTAAGGTGAATTAGTGCAAAATTATTATTGCTCTTGCAGCATTATTCAGATTTCTTAATTTGCGTGATTAGCTTTAGGCTATTTTCTCACTAAAGAGTTACCAAGGTGTAGGCTTGTTTTGGGTGCAGCATGCGCAGTGGTCTCAAAATTAGCTTCATCTATAGGAGCTGAGGAGTCAATTCCAGTGACTCACACAATTAGAGTCAGAGTCGGAATTGACTGCAGAAAGTTGGAAGTCATGCACCACTAGAGACAGAAAGAGAGAGAGGGCTTGAATGTGAGAAGGGACAGAGGGGGGAGGGATCATATTAAAGTGAAGAGCGGTATGCTGGCTGGGACAATGATTGTCAATCATCCCAGCTTCATGCCTTGGCTATAAACCGGCCTCTTTGGGCAAATTATAACAACTAATACCCCTGTACTTAGATGTCAAATGCAGAACTGCTGCACAAAATGCATACAGGTGCCAACTGTACTTACTCTGTGGTTGTTTTTTAATGGGGTAATAATAGGCAGCGTGAATGACTGTAAATTGTGTAATACTTGGATCAGTACTCTTTAAAATGGGCAACAGGCTGATAGAGAGTCACACAACTACAAAACCTGGACCAAAAACCTAACCACAAATTTACTTTTAGAGACAGGGGTGACCAAAGTAAGACAAAAAAAAGCAAGGGATGAAATTCACTTCACTGAGTGGCATTCTCATCTTATATTTTTCATTATTACTAGGTAAAATCTCCGTTTATGACACAAATTCAACAACTGCTGTGAAGAATACTGTAGTTCATGTTGCTATTTATTTCACGAGTGAATCTGCGATGGAAAACGCAAGAGGAAAAACTTGTTCACCTCTGCCACTTACACAACGTGAAAGACAAGAGAAAGAGTAACAAGAGAGAAGTGAATTTCTGACACCTGGCAGAAACTACAAACTAAAAAAAGAATATCAGAAAATAAAGCAGGGCACAACAATCTCATACTCAAAAACGGTAGATCTGCGGTATCTGTTCTATCTATTCACAGACACTTCTAAATAAGGAAACCAAGAGTGCTGCTCAGATAAGTGCCTTCTGCTGTAAGCAGTTCGCAGAAAGCATGGGCCCCATGATAGCTGGGTTTGGGCCCTTTACTGCCAGCACACACTCTAAGTCCCATCATCCAATCACAGATACAACAATAGCTCATGTAGGTCACCACTGGGTCGGCAGCTTGTCACTGAACCAGGTGCCTAATGTCCTGTCCACGCAAATAAAGTTAGCCCTGTTGTGTTGACGGACATAAAGCAGGCCAAAGCGCCGCATGTGTTTGTCTAAGTAAATCACTCCTCCCAGACGCAGAGCCATCATTTGCAAACCTCACCTGGGGCTATGGGTTTATTTTTCAACTTTTCAACACCTCTGAACCAGGTGTCCAAAATAATGAACTGTGAGAAACAGAGCTACAGTCACACCCTATGCCTTCATTACTGAGAAGCAGCCTAAATGATAGGATTCTTAAGAGCAAATAATTTTCATTAGGAAAACATTCTGACTCATTTCTATTTTTCTTGTAGATTATTTTCTTTGGCATTTTTGGTTTTATTAGAGTCTGTAGCCAAGAGAGACAGGAAAGACTGGGGTTGAGAGAGGTGACATGCGACAAAGGTCCCAAGCCGGATCTGAAACCAGGACGTTGTGGTTGCAAGTTTTAGACCACCGACCCACCAGGAGGCCCTCTTTTCTGGTGAAATGAAACCACTATGCCCCATCGCTGCTGCGCCCTGCAGGACTGTGGATGCTCTCTCTGTAGTAGGTCCACCACAGAGCAGATAAGATGTTCCACTCCAAATATGGCCAAGGCATTTCAGTTTAGTCTATTTGCTTGCAACAGTGCTGAGGAAATGCTAAATGTGGTTCTTGGAGAATAAACACAGTGAAGGTACAAATTAAAAGGTACTTTGGGTTTCTCCCTGGCTGGCGGGGTTCTGGGAAGCTCCTTTGGGCAGCTTTGGAGAATATTTTGGAGTACTTTGGGAACTTATCCTGGTAGATTGTCCCATAAAATGTGCACGGAAGTCTCTGCATGCTTTCAAAGTATGCATTTTTCAGCGTTTTGATATTTTTACTGCAATTGCATAATGATGACTGTATGACTGTATTCCGGCATCTGTTTGTATAAAAACATAATTGTATTAAGGGTCAATAAGAAGGGAAGTCATGTTTATAAAATAAATCTGATTCAGTCAGTAATTGCCATGAGTAATAGCAAAAGTGAAAAAGATGTAATGAAATGTTGAAGTGAGTCCTTGACCTTGAGGAACCTTAAGAGGAAAATCAGCCAATTGCTGCCTTCCAAAACCTAATAGGCCAATTATTATTTATCCAACTACTGTTGCAACCAGAGCGTGCAGGTCGCACTTGGATCACTGGTTGATTACAAATTGGCTGAGTTGGAGTTATGCTGCATTAAAAATACATTAGACACAAATGGTACACAGGCTACTCTCTCTTCCCACAATAACGCACCACACAATGAAATATCCGACAACATTCAGCCTCTCCCGCAGGCTACATTTTACCTGGCAGAGAGAGAAACACCATCTGTGGAGGCAAAGGCAACGCAAGCTCACCTAAGACGGTTACTTATCTCGTTAAGTCAGCTCTACTGCACGTTTGGTGGTGGGCTACTTGGTTTAGTGGTGTGCAGAGCTTTAGTTTGCTGAGGCAGAGAACCCAAAAACACCCAAAGCCCAGACCCGGGGAGCACAAGGTTGCACGGTGCACACACAGATGTCTCGGGGCAATTGTCCTACATGCGGCTCTAGTTGTTGCACTCACCAGGTATGCTCCGACAGTGCCTTGTGCCAACATTAGGGCGCATTCCGATATCAAGAATATCTTGATATTTGAGAAACATGATGAGTTTTTGCGGAGGCCGTCTCGCTGAAGAATGTCCCCGGCGCTCCTGTCCGAGTCCCGGTGCTTTTTCACCTGCATCCTTCCTACTTTACTACAGCAGTGCGAGAAACCAAAGACAGAGGATGACCGGCGATAAACATAGAAGACACTGCTAGGTACAGTGTTTTCCCTTTTCCCTGAAGACTACATTCGGCGCCCCTGTCGCACTGTCTCTTTTTTCCCCCTCTCCTCTTTCCGTCCTCTTACATCTGACAAACTACGGCCGTAAAACACACATCCAAACTCCACGGGGCTGTTCGTCGTCTGCGGCAGCACCTACACATCGCCTCCTCGTCGACGCGCAGGGACATGTGAACTCCCTGACGGTGTTTGCAAAGGCACAAGTGAACCGCCGGCGCGCAGCTTTCTGTCAAATCGCATGTTTTCACCACCCGGCGCTTCTCTCCGTAGATTTTTTGGTGTTTTTTTCAACGCAGGTAGAAAGGTCTGGGTTTTAGTCCGACGAGAGGCTCCTTGCCACGGAGCGACTGCCGCTCGGAACTGTCATGGTCCTTGGTAGACGCACACTGGTGGCTGTGTGCGCTCCCACCTCTCTCTCTCTACTACTTCTGACTCAGAGCCTCCTCTGTGCGCACATGCAGCCCTGGTGGCGCTGTGCAGCATGCATCACAGGTCTGCTCAACTTGCATCTGACTTCCACTTGCTGGAAAACCACTACAGTAGTGCTACGGGGGGCTTTTTGTATGTGTGTGGTACTGAACACTGAGTTTAAAGCGACTTTATTGTGCTTTGTGGTATTTTTAAAATCTCCTTTGTTGCCACTACAATGTCCCTGTGATATGCCTACTGGGGGTTATTGTGCCTCTAGTACACAATGGAGATTTTACACTGACTTCATTGCATTTTATGGTATTCTTTATTTTCATTTCCTTTGGTAATATTCCTATAGGGACTGTAATGTGTTTTACAGTATTCCTCTAAAATGTATCATGGGATTACCATGGTGATGTTTTGTAAGGGCTGCCAGTCTAAGATGAGCTAATGGAGAGGCTATAATGTAATGTAACCACATAATGTGATGATGATGGGGTTGAACTAACCAGGATGACAAACAAACATGCTTAAACAAACAGTTTTATCATGAGTTAGGTCTTTTCCTCCCTCATTTCTTGTAGTCCCTTCCACATCCTGCGCTGCATGGGTTTGGGTTCACAGCGGTTTGCACTTTGGGTTGGATGCAGCCAGGAGCAGCAGCAGGCCAAGTAAAGGTCAAGGAGATGAGCTGGTAATTGATGAACTATGTCATGCTTTGAACCAGAGACAACATTTAAAAACTGGTGTAAACATCTTTTTTTAAAAGGTTTATTATTGGATTTATTCGCAGGGCCTAGACTATTATTGCTTGAACAGCTGTTTCTTGGTTTTCTCTCATGTTTCACTTGTTAACAGAGATACTGGGGGGAATATCCTACAGCAAGGTTCATTTAGCACACACAGAGTTAATAAGACTATAGCTTGTAGCATAGAGGCAGAAAGCCTGAAACCATCTCTGTATCAGTTCCTCAGAATGGAAGATATCAGCGTGCAAAAGATTAAATCAAACCAAAGTGAAAACTATAAATTATCACTGCATGATTTAACACTAGGCTATGATTCAGGGCTCCCTCCTTATTTTCAAACTGCCTATTGGCAGGTGCCCAAAGCAAAATGATCATTAAATGTAGACACCCACTCTCTCACAGCCAGCGCCCCCACACGAACATACTTCCTACTCTTATGCATGTTCACTTCCTAGATTCAGCCTGCTTGGTGAAGAAAGATTCTCATGATGACACTAAGAGACGCTTGAATCAGACAAACTGTTACAAAGGGTTTGGTTTGACTACAGCCTCCGTTACACTTTTAACATCCCGAGACAGCCAGCATTGATGTGCCAAAACTGAAAAAAGTATGTAAATATTTCAACCTAAAAAGGATGATGTTATGAGAAATGTAAATCTAAGATACTGTGTGATACACAAATGTTAGTTTCCAAAGTATGGTTTGAAACCAAGCAAAGATAAACGGTTCAAAGCAGCAGTAACCTATACAGCTGCAGCTTGTGTGTGTGTGTGTGCGTGCGTGCGTGTGTGTGTGTGTGTGTGTGCAATGCATTTACTGGACATAGTGGTTATTATTCTGTAGCATTCTGTAGCAGCTTCACTGAATTACATTCCTGAATAATAATTCTCTAACCTTTGGACAGCAGTCAACAAAAGTTATAGATCGGAAGAGCACACGTCTGCATTCCAGTCACACAGTGATCTCGTATGCCGTC
>OMOV01048999.1:3284-15950 GCA_900312565.1 Beryx splendens | reverse complement strand
GAAACATAGTAAGGCAATTTAATTATGGTTTACTAATAGCAATATAAGTTTCCAGTCTGTCTTCTGTAAATTTCAACATATTCACACAATTTCGATTCAAGAGAGAAACAATACTTCTTTTTTCCCCATTTTCATGGACCATTCCAAGATTACCTGTGTAAAAACAGCTACAATCAAAAATGAGGCACTTTATAAAAGAGTATATAGATATCTAGGCTATATAGTATTAATCATCATATGTATACTGTATATCTTTTCTTATATATCATTGTAATGTGTCACATTAATATCACAATTGTGTTTACTGTTATGCAAATGAGGAAAAACAAACTACAGGGTGTACTATAGTTTATGTAGTTCTACTTGTATACTATAGTATACACTATAGTATAATATACAGGTATAATAAAAGCACAGTTGCTCAAAAAAGTATTCGAACTTTGACTTTTTGCACATTTAGTTGCGCTACAAATTGGTTCAAAATGCATTCATGCGAGATCTTATTTTGTTGAAATTGAAGTAAAGCACTTAATGGAAAGGAAATTCCACACATTCATGTGAAGGTGTGAACTTCAAATGCAGAAAATATGAACAAAAATGTGGTAATGCATTCACCACCTTGTTAGATTTGTGCTATATTACCTCAATAGCAAATACTGTGTGTTCAGCGTTTCGTAGCGTAATGATTTCACATTTAGGTTGTAGTTAGGCTATTTAAGAAATATTTCATTTTCCAAACTGTGCTATTCTGCTTCTCTTGCTAAGAAGTCTGTTATCAGGTCCCTTCAGTACATCTCAGTGAATACATTTACATACATACAATCTAATTATTGCCTTTACTTTGATTATGAGAATTATTTGATTAAGCTGTTTACATGCACAGCAGAAGAATGCTCTGTTAATCTGGCCATTCTCATGCAGTCTTGCGTACTGCGGTTAGTGAATAAATGAATTGTTTTGTGCCTCCTACACTGCAGGATACAAGCCACATCAATCATTCACATGTGACTTTCCCATGGTTTCCCCGTATTTCCCACTGAACTGAGGCTTGCCGCATGAAGGTTGGCTGCAAACAGTGAATACTTTCTGTAGAAAAATAAATACTAACTGAAGGTATGTAGGGTAAGAGTCAGCTTGAAGTACAAACAACCCTCAAATACAACTAATATTACAGCACACTAATGGAAGTAATAATTCATCTTTACTGCAGCATTCTCATAATTGCTTTAAGATTGAATTGTTAATATGCATGTAAATGTGGTCGCTTTTTGTCAGTCAGCGCAATTTTTTGTCTAATTTTATAATGGAAGGCAGTGGAGAGAGAGTAAAGGAGAGAGCATACCCATTGTGTTTTTACACATGGGAGCAGGAGGGTGATGATTTATCTCGTCTTTGAAACCTTGAACACAATCTACTGCATAAATGAGCCATGTAATCCACACTGTGAGTGAGTACTCTGATGCAGAATCCACCAAATACCCTCAAATACCATTAAGATGCACTGAAGGGACCTTCATCTTGACGCATGCTATTTGAGCCAGCCATAAGGCATGACAGGACATGTTTAGTTTGTGTTTTATCAGATCTGGGGTAGAAACGTGTCCCATGTAAATGCACATCTGTAGCAGACGTTTAGGGATAACTCTTAATTCCATGTAGTCCTGTGTGAAAATGACCGTTTATAGTACAAACCATATGAAAATAAAACGTTTTTGAAAGGCTGAACAGGAGAACATTGTTCTCAGCCCTCCGCTACAACCTAAAGACAAGGTCTGAGCAGAAGTGTATCAGTGTGTAACTGCAATCTGAAAATGTGAACAGACAAATGCAAATATAATCAGATGATGCCCCATTGACTGCAGTTCAAACTCCTATAGATTCACGAAAGATTGCATAAGCTGTGTGGGCTGCTCACACTCAAAAATTTCCATGGTGTGAAAAAGCTTAAATGCAACTTGGGAGTTTTTTGTTCCTGTAACATCATTGCCAGTTTGATAGAAAGTGTACTTTGTGTAGATCTCAGAACACATTTTCAAGTCCTTTTGTAGCACAAGAAAATATGGTCAAGAAGAATAAAAGCTGTTTTGAGCAACTGTATATATTAAACTAAATATGTATACAGTGACAAAGTGTATGAGTGTGTGAAACCTCTGCCAATCTGTATCTTTTTCTGCTTGACTTTGAGTCAAAACGACACTTGATCATCATTTAACTTCTAATACGGATAAGGAACGATGTGGCGTACATATGTGACAATATAAAAACATTACTAAACACTCCAAATGCCACTGTCCAGCCCAATTTTGTTGTTTTTGGTTTTCAGTTAGTATTGTAAAGATGTTTTTAATAAAGATTTGGATAGATTTGTATCCACATGCACCAATCACAACCAAGCATGTTTTGACTAATTCAGTCAGCTGGATTCAGAGATGGGAGTTCTGGGCATTTGTGAGATTCCCGAAACTCCTCATATTTGTTGGAGCACTGTGATCCTCTGAGTTAAATACTGACTGGACAGACTGTGAGGGAATCAACCGGAGCAGGATCAACTTTGAGACTGGACTCATATGATCACATATCCAGATGCTGTCCCTTATCTATATTCAGTTACATGATGATCAAATATCATTTTGATTCAAAGCAAGGGAAAAAACAAAACCTTTTGCCTACCCTGTGCATGCATGTGTGTGTGCTTGTGCGTGTGCGTGTGCGTGTGTGTGTGTGTGTGTGTGTGTGTGTGTGTGTGCGTGTCATTGGCTACTTGTTGGTAGGAAAATTCCCTTTTAAATGGCCGGAGGGCTTTATCCACTTCAGCGAACCCTGTTTGATGAAACCTGTGAACTTTTGGCACACATTTGGTTGGAAGCAACCAACGGAGAGGATGGAAATGAGTTAGCCATGGTTTGAGTGTTCAGATCCCAGTTTACAGTTCTGGAGAGGAGGCAGAGAGGGGTGCCCACCGTTCCCCTGCAGACTGAGTGTGGAGCTGTTGGCCCGGCACCGGTGTCACACTCACTTCCAACATGAGGATGGAAATCAACAATCTGAAACAAAAGAGTGGAAAGCAAGCTTGAAATTAAAATCATACATTTTCTGCACAACATATTTTAAAAAATGTACTTCCCCCATAAAAAGCACTATTTTGGCAAACTTTGCAGGAAGTTAAGTTAAACATTGAAGAAATGAAGTAAAAATGAAGTTGTTATTATTTACCTTTACACTGATTTGTGTTGTTAATCTGCCTGCAAACATTGTAGCTGTAAAGACCATCCATTTCTCCATTTTACATAAGTGAGGCCGTTCAGAGTGGAGCCTATATTCCCCAAAGCATATTGCTCAGCACATAGCTTTTGTGTTATCTCCAGTTCCTGCTGCTTGAGTAAATAACACATGATGCAAGATAACTCTCTACAATGATTTTCTGATTCCTTGGTGTCTCATGCACGCACTTGCGGATGTCAATATCATGTGTCTTGTCTTTGCGTTAGTCTAATCCCAGACCATTATAAGATTTTCAACAGTGCCTCATTAGTGTGCCACCTAAACAATATGAGGCACTCAGTTCAGTTGAAGTTCGGATCATGTCAGAGCCCAGTAACTCCCTACAGAACAGCAACAAAACCTGTGAGAAACAGCTGAGTGTTAAGAACGCCAGCTTGCAATTACAATGACTTTTTCTTTTCTTTTTTGTGGTCTGTGGAGGAACAAACGTTATAAAAGCATTACCTCATCAAACAGCCACAAACAGTCTCTCTACATCAAGAGGCTCAGACAAAGACATGATAAATCAACCTGTGGTTTGAGTAGTTGTGATTCTGCCCACTGTCTGCAACCTCAACACTCTGGATGTGTTTACACTGGGAAAAAAGCCATTCTGTATGCTATCAGTTGAAATGTTCTGCACTGTATTCCCTGAACTCCACAGCAGAGAGATTGCAGCAGTCAAACTTCTTAGAAAATGACAGGAGAATCTTAGTGTTCATTCATATTGCATGAGCCAGAGGTTCTGGTTTTGTTGGAGTAGGAAAATGAGGAATTGAATCGTGACAGGCTCATTTGCTTTGGGAATTGTTGGCAGGGGACGACAAAGACATAAATGTTACATTACATTTTAAAATAAATCAGCATTTCTTCTGCCTTTGCAGACAGTTTTAGCATTGTGAGAACTTGCTTTTATCTACCTCAAACTGAATGATATCCATCTGGTCATCAATCACAGAAATGTAGAAACACAAACATTCCTGTGAGTTCAAACAAAGCCTTATCTAACCTCCTCAGTTAAGATGAGTTCAGCAGTATATTCTGTTTACGATACTCTATTGATTCCTGAAGGGAAATTCATCTTTTCACCTGAGCACCAGGTCAGCTGGTTAGGGTTCAGTATCCTACTTCAGTAGAGCCGACACTTGGGATCACTGATGACTGAATCTGGGACCATCCCATTACTGAACAGTCTCTCTAGCATAAAGGCTTTCTAGCCGCCCGCTTCCTTCAACTCAAACAACATTTGTCCATACAGTTATACTGATCTCGGTTATTGGACTGGCTGCTTTTTGGCTTGTGTTCACATGGTTGAGTTCTTTATTTATCATATTGGAGCAGGGGTATTCTCAGCTTCTCGTATTGGTGAAAGTGGATCAAATAGGGACTATAATCGATTTACAGGCAGCCTGGCAGATTCAAGTTACATCAAAGAATCGGACTTTGCATCTCTGCTCCAAATTTGTGATAGACAGCAAACTGATGAATCTGACTTCCATGACTGGTAAAGCAGAGTGGTCGCTGGCTCCATTTTCATGCACACCTACACTTTGATCATAATGCAATTAATGTTGCAATTAAAACATAGGTCATGTAAACACCTTAAACCAACTACGTTACTTTGATTAAGATTATATTTGAAATAACAATTAAAAATGTAATGAAGACAGGTGGAGTAATGTGATATTAGTAGCATTATTGGAGCGTTGTTTGGGCATGTAAACACCATACTACAGTGAATACTGAATACGCCTGCATACCAGAGGTTTCACAAGTTGCAGCACTTGCCAAACAGCATAAATTTTTAGGGTTTATGGCTGCTATCTTTCCTTATATCCAGCCTTCATGTCTTGAGCAAAATTACATGGTTAGAATATGGCTGCAGTTAATGACAGGAGGGAAAAGATAAAACGCTTTTTGTAGCCTAAGAGAAGAAGCACATTCAATCAATAATCGCACTATGCACAATTACATGAAAGAGTAATTTGTGGAATATTAACAAAGCCTTCTTTTGCTATGGATGTAAAGTGTATAGATAAATGATTCCCAATTGAAATAAGTAAGGACAATTATTATGATTATACATGCACACGTAGTCAGTGAATGGCACTAAATGCCTCTCATGCAAATGAGGTATCTGCTCTGAATGAATAAGATGCACCGGCGGTTTGTTCCATTTACTTATATGGTCCTCTGATGTGAAAAATCCTATTTATATTTAGAGCCATGTTTAAATTTTAATGTTATTGCTCCTGCAACTTTCAGTTGTAAAAACCACTCTCTGTCCTATGTGCTTCAATCAATGCACGATTCAATCTTCAATATACTTTAGTCAACAACATCAACCACTAAGTGATCTTCATCCGTGCAATGTGAAGGAAACCTCAAAGCTGCCATGAGAAATCCTCCAGCCAATAGCACACCCACACATAAATATAAACACCTGGCCCATGTTCTGCCCCCTCTACCTCCATTTATGTGAAATGGCTCATTACCAGCAGACAAATCAATTGGCTTTGCTCTCTGAACACCCACTTGTGACAATAAGAGTCTCTACAGACAGCCCACAGCCTGGAAGCACAGCAGCACCCGCCAACATGAAGCTAAGGCACACAGCAGCAAAGGACGAAAGTGGAAGGAGTGAATACCATCCAGACATCAGTTTTGTCTATAGATTATGCACATCACATAAAGAAAACAGTCACCTCCAGCTTGATAAATGTGACCAGGAACCATGCATCACAGATAGGGACAACAACACAAAACATCCTGACTGAGGGTTATACAAAGATAAGTGGAATAGCCTGCAGAACTTGCTAAGTTTGAATTGCTTGATTCCATTTGATCGTTTAAAACATCTTCTGTGTGATACTATGCAATCTGAATGTATGTGCCCTATGAGCTGATGTCTGTCTTGTCAGTTGTAACCTGTGTCTTATGTGTGAATTAATTTGTTTTAAACGGTTGTATGTTATATGTCGTGTAATCAGGGCGCCATTGAAAAAGAGAGTTTGCTCTCAACTGGCCCTCCCTGAATAAATAAAGGTCAATATAATACAAAAATATAATTTGGCTGGCATGTTGGTCCACCCATTTTGCCTGTACTTATTTATAATTAATTCTTTATAATTGTTAAGTTCATCCTGCACCTCCAAACAGACCAGCCTAAATAGGTTTATCAACTGCTCCACCTATGGAGTAGTTACCATCATGTCCTTGTGGCTTGGTATATGTGAGCCAAACTAAACCACTCCCTACAACTTGGGACTTCTGAACAATAAAACTTCCATATAAACTGAAAATACACTATTGCCAGACACGATAAAGCAGCAAAACAAGGCTCTTCCCCAGACACACTGACTTGTAGACTACAGAAAGTAAAACATTCAGAGTGTGTAAAGCTTGTTCTGTGAATGGGAGACATATTAGATGAGGACACTTAAAACCCTCAAATCATTTAGCCTTAATAACAAATGAGTGTTATTCCCCCTCATGTAACCTTTATAAATCGTGCCCTTCCAGATCATAGTTAAAGTACAGAAATATGTTTTTTCACAGACATTCACATCAGAAACTGTATATCATAGTTTTTAAATATTTTGTGCTAATGTAATGTATTGGTATAAATATTGCATTAATTTGTGTTGATGAATTTTAAAACAAGCAGCTGACACCAATTAGTGTAACCTTCTGTTACAGTATATGCTGCAAACTTCTCTGTGCACCATGTCTTAAAAAAGAAAAGAATCAGGTTGCTGTCTGTTCTTGGGATTTGCTACCTTCCCACAATTGGGAATTCAAAATATACCTCAGCCAGATCACAGGGGTCATGATCAACATTTTTTTCTTTAAATAACGAACATGCCCGTTTGTTGAATACATCCTTTAAGATAAGATGGGTTTAGAGTCCCAGCAGTCCTTACCTTGACTATCTTTGCGGCTGTTCTGGTGTGCTCTCAGTTCTTCTGACTTATAGAAATCAATACTGGCGTACGTGTTGAGACTGGAGCCAGCGCTGCTACCCAAACTGGCTCCTCCAATGTTGTAGGTGGTAGAGGTACGCTCCACTCCAGCTTGAGGGCTCTCCTTAATGGCCAAGTCAAGGTCAATGTAGTTAAGGCCTTGTTCAGCCGATGAGGCGGAGGCTTGGGGTGGCGGTGTGGCAGACAGCGCCGCCTGTCCATTCTCCCACCGAGAGCAGTCCAACCCGTGCCGATGGCTCGCTGCCTGGCTGCCCTCTGGGAAGAGGGAGGTAGAGGAGGATGGGTGGTGTGGTAGAGAGGGGGGTGAATTAAATGTCTCTGCTGAACGGTGGCTCCGCCGTCCCTGCGGGTCACCTCGGACCAGTCTGCTGCTCCGCTCAGGTGAGGAGAAGGACTTGGCTGGTGAGAAGCCTAAAACTGCTTCTTGCTCCATAGATAAGGGCCTTGCTGCAATGCTGGAACACTGAGGTGTGGGATCTGAACCTTTGTTGAAGGCCTTGTCTGCGTTGTCTGTAAATGGGGCAGGGACGTCTGTCGGCACTGTGGCCATCGTTACTTTTGTTCTGTACCCTGTGTTGCCCTCTGCTGCCAGAGGAGAGGACCTACTGTGTTCATCTCGGGCCTTAGGGGCAACAGCTGGTGGGCCCTGTGGGGTGCTGAATGTGGACCGAACAGGAGTCAGTGGGGTTGAGGACTTCCCTAAATCCATGCTGACGTATTCGGCAGAGGTGGCCAACGGTGCAGAGAAGCTACGGGGAAGGTTAGCGGGGCTATCATGGCAGCGGACTGGTTGGTGCAAGGGCCGGAGGGTGCCATGGATCACAGACTGTCCATGTTCGGACCCCAGCCGCCTTCCTCTGCCGTACTCGCTGCCTTCCTTGAACACAATACTGACATACTCACCGACGTTCTGAGACACTGATGGCATTAGATTCTCCTTCGCCCTGGGCAAGGTGTTTGCTTTAGACATGTCTGCAGACACACTCAGGGGACGGCCCCTCCTTTGCTGCTTTGGGCTCTTACTACTTGATACACGTTTTTGCTGGTGACGCCCATCTTTTGTGCATGTTCCCCCACTCCTGTAGTCTGCTCCAGTTCTTAATAAACTTAACCCTCTCCCTGCTGATATGGACTTGTCCTCCAGGCTTTCACTGCTGGCTGAGCTGGAGGAGAAAGAGGAGGAAGACAAGGAGAGTTGACAGCCTCCTGCAGAGCCCACTGTGATTTTGTTTCTCTTGTTGTATCCCGCTCCCCCTCCCCTTCCAGCACTATCGTGGCCACTGCTATCCTTTTTTCCTTTCCCTTGGTTTAAGTCCTCCTCAAAGCGAGTATAGAGAGTGTGTTGATAAGCTCTTGGCAAGGAGAAGTAGGAATTGAACATTTTAGGTTGCAGTTGGTGCTGCTCAGGGTGGGAGGGAGGCGTGCTGCAGGCAGAGCGGCTGCTGACGGGTGAGATGTTCATGTAGTCGCTAGCGGCCCGGCTCTCCATGCTGGCCCTGCTATCCCACATGCCCAGCCCATGCAGGTCTGTGGAGCTGCTGCTATTAGGAGACATGACCATGTAGCCCTCTGAGCTGGGCTGGCGGATGGGCTGAGGGGGGGACACACTGTTGTTGGGGGTCATGGCCATGTACTCATCATCAGCCCCAGGTTTAGCAGCGGCATCAGACATACCTACCGAGAGAGAGAGTGAAACAGGGGGAGATGTCACTCCAGGCAGCATTGACATATAGCCACTATCCACAGCCCCCCCTGCGTCCACCTCTGCTCTGCCTTTTTCAGCTCTCTTCCTCGTCTCCCCTGCCACATCAAGCTGTCCACCTCCCCCTGCCAGACCCCCTGAGCTGTGATGCAAATCTGCTCTCTCTCTGTTACCACTCCGCAACATGATGGCATATTCTTCATCATCTTCATCATCTTCATCTTTTCTACGCGGAGTAAGACGGTCATGGGCTGCCAAGGGCAGGGAAGCCCTCTTGCTTAGCAGTCTGCGTTCTGCTTCATATTCCCTACTGGAGGAGCGTCGCAGCATCCGTCGGCCTTTGGGGCGATGATGGGAACCAAGGAGACCCTCTCGCTGTCCCATGACTATATAGCTGGAGGAGCCCTCTCCATGATGTCCAGACACCCCATGGGATCCACCAGATAGACTGGGGACAAGCAGAGAGTGTTCCCCAGGACTGGAGCCATACTCATCTGAGGAGCCGTAGTCACTAGGTGAACCCGAGACGGAGACTCTCTGAGGAACACGGGTGTAGGAGCAGACTGCCATGCCGCCCACTGCTGCCCCTACTAACCCGCACTCTGAGCCGTGACCAGAGCTGGAGGACAGACTTGGAGCTGGAGAGGGAGCGGGGTTAGGTGTGTAACGTGCAAGGCTGAGAGTAATCTTAGCAGGGGTTGGGGCCCTGGTGGGCTTGGGCCTCAGCGTGGGTGTAGTAGAGCAGGAACCATTAAGGCTCGGGCTGGAGCTGGCCCATGTCCCTTTGGCACTTGCTCCGCCCTCCTCCGACCTGGCCCCGATGCTGGCAGTCCGTGCCCTCGGGAACCCATGGCGTGACGTAGGCGAAGTGCTGGTGCTGTTACCTCCCGTTCCAGGGGTCTCAGTTCGGGCTCGTCTGGAGAAGCCCACCTGGCTCGGTGGCAGATTTGGATGATGACGACGGCTCGGGACACTGATGGGGTTGGAGGCGGTGCCACCTCCGCATGAGGTCCCCACGGATTGGGATTTACTGCGCTGACGAAACTCCTCGCTCAGGGCCTTCATGGCCTCCAGCAGGGTCTCGTGCATGTTCTGCGCCACCACAGAGTCGTCCACCTGCATCCAGAACTCTCCAGGGCCCGTAATCGCCGAGCGACCGACCTCAATGAAGAAAAAGTTCTCTGAATGGCCACACCTGCGCACGTTCATCAGCTGCAGTACAACCGCAGCCACATCAGAGTTGAGTTTGACAAAGTTGACTGTCTTGTCAGTTAGGCACAGCCGGTAGATGCCCACCAAGTTCCTGGCATGTCCAAGACCCTTAGGCCAAACCTTGACCTGCCAGACTTCCTTGAAGGTTGGAACAGGAGAGGGAGAACTACACTCTCCACTACTGCCACAGTCATCAGGAGTTTTGCCTGGAAAAACAAGGAATAATAAATATAATCAATAAAAACAATAGACAATTAAGGCATTGCATTAATACATTTTCAATAGAATAATATAGCCTAAAAAATAGCCTAAAAGCTGAGCATGAAACAGAGGGGATACAACCTGTTGAACTACTGATCAAAGCCAAACTGACAAACAATGCTGTAGGTGACACTATCGAATTAATAAAAAAAATTCTATCTCTATCATTGAGAAATTGTTGCATATCTATTGAGTCGGCCAATCTGAGTAGCTGCAGCCAATTCTTCACCATCTCTTTCTTTTAAGCTAGAGGTAAATAACTAACAGTCTTAGGAAGCATAACAATAACCCTGCTGAAAACACAGTATGTTTTACCATCAAATTATGTAGGCTACTGCAGTTCAGCTCAATGCCAATCACAAACCAAATTACAAAAATATGATAAACTCATGCTAAAATTAGGTTGATGGTTTTATTTCTTCCCCAAAGCACAGTCACTGTGATCTTTAGTCTACTGAACGAGGAACTTATAGTTTAGCCAGTGGTTTTTAAAAAGGGGCCAGAAGACACACACACACACACACGCACGCACGCACGCACGCACACGTACATACCCCAGCAAAATGAAAAATAGTGTGATTTTAATATAATTCAATTCACTATAAATTATCCCAATATGTGTATAAGACCGACTATTCTAATGATAGTCTCTCCCTTTTATCTGTTCAGTATCAGATATACAATTCAATAAGCTACTAAATCAACAACACTCTTTCCTCACGGCGGTGCATGGAGGAGGAGGGGGGGGGTAATCTTATCAAATGGGGGTCCCTGCCCTAATATGTGTCTATTCAGGGGTCCGTGACATGAAAACGAGCTGGTAAAGCCCATCATCATTCTCAACTGACTGAAATGCAAAGGCTGGCAGGGTGGGTGGCGATGTTCAGACCCAGCATAACGATAACAACGTAAACACGAGGGCAACCAACAGAAACACATTTCCCAATGAGAGCGCACTGACGATGCCATCTCCTCCCTACCAGCAGCACCATATAACAGAAATGTAGGTTAGGCGAGCGACAGCCAGAGCTGTGCAGAAAAACAAAAACACAGGCTCCAGCGGAGTGGACTGGGATAGGCTACTACTCTATGATGCATCCCTTGAATGGTTGCTATATGCCCACTGCGCCATGCACAAATACACCTTCATAACAAATGGGCTGCATCTCAGCCAAAATAGCCATGGTGGAAATAATATGAATGTAGTGGCTGCTCAATGCATCACATAAAATGATGCTGACAGAAAATCCGGATCTTATTATTATATTCAACCAATGCAAATTGAAATTGTGCTGCACAAACACAGCACATGCCGCCCATAGCGTGCTGGTCTAGCCCTTTCAGTCGGATCCACCTGCCTCTCTTGGTTAAAAACGCATGGTCCACATTGCATTTTAGGCTCATTTATTCAAATTCATGAGATAAACTAGGCCTGCAGCCAACATATTCCAATAATTCAAGTCGGGCAAATGCAATGGGCAATCGCGAATCACCGAGCCAAATGCATCCTATATGGAGAACAAATGGAGCGGGATAGGCCTGATGCAGAGACAGGGAATGGAAATCACATCAGTCTTTTCATATCTTACAGTTGCACTGAAGGTCCAGCATTGCTTGGTACCACTCGTTTTGGACCTCCTCGCTGTCTGCAGCAATGGCAAAGCTCTCGCTGCGGGTGTAAAGCACTATCATGTGCTTGTTCTTGGAATCCGCCCGCTTGTTGATGTTGAAGCAAGTCTCAAGGTTCACGGCTTTTTTGGGGACAGGTGATTTACTGCGGAATTTCTTCTCGTTCTCGTAGTACTCCAGCCGAGCAGGACCACGCTCCGAGGCCGCCCTCAGCACGAAGAACCGCCGGTGCATAGATTTATGCTTGCGGAGGTAGCCGCTTTTCTGCACATCCTCATAGGTCTGCTGCTCTGCTTGGTTCTCCATGGCCCAGGCAGGAATGTTATTATTATTATCAGACCAGTAATTTCTGGAGGGGGAAATAATCTGAGTCCATGTGTCGGCTTATTAATCCATTATAGCAACACTCCTCGTCCTCCCCATGTCCACATTGAAGTGTGCGTTATCCAGCATGTGTGCCAGCGCTCAGGATGGGAAAATCAGCCAAACCATGTTTTGTATCTGGCATCATACCGCGAATACAACAGCTGCAAGGGAATCTGCGCACAGCGTCCACCGATGCTCGTCTGGTAGCCCAACCCTACCCTGCCCTATCAAGTCCAACCACGGTGCAGTTGA
>OMOV01048989.1:3275-19767 GCA_900312565.1 Beryx splendens | reverse complement strand
CCTCGCCTGCCACACAGGGGGTCGCAGGTTCGCAACCCCGTGTTACCCCCGGCTTGGTCGGGCGTCGCTACAGACACAATCGGCCGTGTCTGCGGGGTGGGAAGCCGGATATGGGTTTGTGTCCTGGTCGCTGCACCAGCGCCTCCTCTGGTCGGTCGGGGCGCCTGTTTGGAGGGGGGAGGAAGCGGGAGGAATAACGTGTTCCTCCGCACACGCTGTGTCCTCCCGGTGAAACTCCTCGCTGTCGGGTGAAAAGAAGCGGCTGGCTGACTCCACATGTTTCGGAGGAGGCATGTGCATGAGTCTCTCCCTCCCCAGATCGCCAGAGGGGGCGGGGCAGCGACCGGGACCGCGTAGGCAGGGGAACAATTGGATGACCAAATTGGGTGAAAAGGGAAAAATTCGACAAATAAATGAATTTAAAAAATATATATATATCACATTAAGTTCAGCAGCGGAAAGTTGCTCTAATATCTGTCTAATATGTCTCTCCACAGCTAACGGAGACCTCATCGCGGTATAATCGCAAGATTTCCGGGACCACCGCTCTGCAGGAGGCGCTGAAGGAGAAGCAGCAGCATATCGAGCAGCTGCTGGCTGAGCGGGACATGGAGAGGGCAGAGGTTGCTAAGGCTACCAGCCATGTAGGAGAGGTGGAGCAAGAACTTAGCCTGCTGAGGGACGATCAGGAGCAGGTCAGCTCACCCAGCGGCATACATCTGGTTGATTATCACTCTCTGCACGAACCCCTCCACCTGCTGTTCATATTAACCTTCTGTTAATTAGAAGGACAATACCGTGTTTCCTTTACATTCTCTTAGCCACATCTGGCCTTATTACGCAGACCAAAAAAACAATTACATTTGTAATTACAGCACAATTGTTAAAAGCTTGTTAAAAAGCTTGTTAAAAATTCTGTCTTTATTGTCTCTGCATCTATATTAACTATTTATATATATATATATATATGTTTTTTTTTTACATATCCTTTTGGTGAAGATGGAGGCCAAGATGGATCAGTTACGTGGCTTGGTGGAGGCTGCAGACAAAGACAAAGTAGAGCTGCTGAATCAGCTGGAGGAAGAAAAGAGGTAAGGTTTCCCAGAGGTACGGCAAGCCAGGAAAAAGGGGAAATGACAGCAGCTCGGCCATGACAGTATATCGGGATATATTGTTTAAATCCCGTGGGGTTAATCTGTTGAGACAGAACATGGTAGCTAAATTAAGAACAAATGCAGGTGTGTTGGTTCAGTGTTATAAAGTCATGGAGAAAAAATGAACCCTGCCCCTGATCATTGCAGTTAAGAGATTTCCCAGTTGTGTTCAAATGATGCATTTCTGTTTTAATAGGAAAGTGGAGGACCTTCAGTTCCGTGTAGAAGAAGCTTGCATCACCAAAGGAGACCTGGAGGTAAACGCACAACACATACACACCAGTGCTTTTTTATTTTATTTAATTTGAAAAACAAGATGGTGGATCTCAAGCCCAGGTCCACGAAAATATATGTTTTTAATAATCCTTAAAATCATCTCCCCTGCAAATCAGACAGTACTTAGCTTTTAAAACATTTGGCAAGGATGTATCGTGAGTTTTGGCTCAACATTTGTGCCACCAATTTAGATATTAAATGCTGTTCTTGCATAGGGAGCAGCAAATGCTCCAACCAGACTGCATTTCAGGAGTGCAAAGCCACGACATCTTTGCTCTTCCTTGACATAAAAGTGATTTAGCTGCTTTGTATACATTAATTTGGCTTCCTTGGCGCTGTTTTCATTGTGATTTAAGCCTGCATTATTGATGTCCCAGTCAGTCATTGAGCCACAGTTCAGTGTGCACTGAGGACGAGTATTTTTGCATTATCTGCAGTTTGTGAGCAATAGAGCCTCCTACCCTATCCGCAGTCTCATTAGACGGGTTTATATGGATGGGATTGATTCTCTCTTTGTCTGCATAAACCGAGACTGTCCATCTGCACTCCATGGTACTGAAAGGCTCTGGTATTGATGACAAGGCAAGTCTGTGCCAAAACTATAAATAAAAAGCCGCACGTGATTTCCTGATATCCATGCGGTCACAAAACCTCTCGTGTTATGAGGCATATTAATACTGTTGCACTTCAGGGGTTATTGGACTATTGTTAGCACAGTGAAACATTGGACATGAACAGAGAAGCGTAATGTTTGGAGAATTGTTGACCAGTTAATAGTTCATCTAGATTATTTTATTGGTCTGTCATCAACGCTAGCGCGGTTAGAAAGGGCGTGCATTTTGCCTTTTCCTTCACAAAACATTCTATGATAAATAATCACAGTAAGGCTGTAATTATTTATTAGGTCTTTGCCTCAGATGGGCCATGTTCTCATCCCAGGTTTGATGGTATAGGAGCCAGGTGGACGTGTATCCGTGTTCATGTCTGATCAAAGGATTTGTTATTTATTCCACAGTGCTACACCAATCAGGGGACCGTCTCAAATACCCTGAGGAAATCCAAGCGCAAAATAGATCTTTAAAATGAGTGCTACAGGGTTAGAATACCCCTTTATCTTTCTTTTTAATTGTATACTAACAGTTTATTACTTACTCACAGCTTATGGGTATATTAAAAACATGCATGCAGCTTGAAATACACCAACAAAAAACAACCTGACTCAGGCCAACCCAGTAAATGCTTTCTGTTGATTTCAAGCTGTTGAAGGTGTACTAATGTTGTGCTATAACCCTCAGTGCCTCCCTACTCAGTGATGTGATGTTATTGCTTCTCCTTCCTTCTCCTCCTCTTGTCTTTCATGTCGGTCCAGTGCTTAGCATGGAACCACTGGAGATGCTCCCATGCCATCCCCACTGTCGAGTCACAGCCCAGAGTTCAAACTCCCCCGCCGCAGTTAAAGGGGAATAGCACGCAATTTAAGAATTCAGATGGTATTTGTTATATCCAAGAATAGTCCACTCAGCAAATGAAGAGCTAACAATCTCTTGATTTGTGATGTCAGGCTGCACTACAGTCTGAAGCTGCTCCTCAGACAGTGAATGGGAGACAGATTTTTGCGGGTGCATACAGTGTCTAAACTTGAACATCCAAGGTTTAGCTTTATACTGGCACCCGAACCAGAAAATATACAATAGAAATTGATCCTTTCATACTCTCATATTTACCTCAATCTTGTCTAATTCGTTCATTTTGATATATATCATCAGTGTGACGTAACAGTTCTGGTGTCGGTTTGTGGTTATGGAAGATAACAGTGAATGTTGATCTGGCATAGGCCATAAGAACAACAAATTTAAAATTTGAAACTCGGTGGTATTCCCCTTTTTTTGTTCAATGGAACTAAAAGTAAACATACTGCACTTAGTAACATGAAAGACTAGGGGCGCTAAATTGTGCAGGGAATTGCATCCTTAAATTCTGCATCCTTAAATGCTTATTCACATTACGCGGTGTCGGGAAGCCAACTGGGACCCCTTCCTGTTTCGTGAGCCCCATATTCTTCTGTGTTACTGATTTGTTTCTGTTAAGTTGTTCACAAGTGCTGCACATGGTGGTCTGATGATCAGTCACTTATACTTACATGACACAGTATGGAAATTGGCCTTATCACATAAAGAGAGAAAGCAAGGTTGGTTATGATAACCTGATGAGCCTTTTAAATTGATTTGAATACTGAGCTTTATTGACCACAGAAAGCAAATCGGGTCAATGGGGTTTAAATGAAAATAAAAATGAGGAAGATTGAAGAGACATCCTCTTATTGAATTCCTACTGACTAATCAATTATGGCAATGCTAATATGTCAATAATACACCAGTCATCGTCTGTGTAATGTGACCTCGTAACAGACAGAAGGGAAAAGGGGGGGGGGATAACCAGCACTGCTTTCTCTTCATGTATGCGGTGAAGTCAGTTTTATTTTGTTTACTTGCTGGCTTGACACACATTCTCAGATTTTCTCTGTCCATAACAATCTATTCTGTGCTTTGTTCACCAGGTGTCAATTTTGCATGGTTACTTCTAAACTGCATCCATAAGCATCTTGCATATCCATAACACGTGCCATTTTCTTTTGCTGCTTGTCTCGTGTCTCCCACCACCCTTCCACAGTATTCCCCTATGTACAGCTGTTCATGGCCCAGCCTGAACGTTCTGCATCGGGGGTATCTTCCCACCCCCACATCACTCACTCCCCCTCACCCCCCACTCCTCCCCACCCCACACCATCATCATCACCATCACCACAGCCCCTCTGTCCTCTCTCCCTCCTTCTCTGTCTGCATTGGGCTGGCATGTGATGGTGGCACCGGTGTGTTCTTTTCCTCTCCCCCTTGTTTACTAACAGACGCAGACCAGACTGGAGCATGCCCACATTAAGGAGCTTGAACAGAGCCTGCTCTTTGAAAAGACCAAAGCTGAGAAACTCCAAAGGGAGTTAGAAGACACTAGGGTAATGGATTCCGCTCTGCGATGTGCTGCGTTTGGAAAAGAGGGGTGGGGACGGGGGGATAGTGGCAGATGTAAATTTGGCCAGGGGTCCACACAGAGGTGGCAAGGAGTAACTGGAGCTTTGCTTTCTACAGGTTTGTGGGGAACACACACAAATGCATTTGTACGCTTCATAGGAGAAAAAATAGTGTTCTTGCTCTTGTACAGACAAATTAAAATGAAACCAATAACAAATACTAGTTGCATTTGAATTTGCAAATCATGCATAAACTTTGGTTTGCAGCTTAGCTTCATAATTTGCAGTAGCATCCACAGATTGATTCTCTAACCATATTACTCCTTTAGCAATATTAACTCCCCTCACATTTATCTTGGTGTCACCAGTGCGGTAGATGCCACTCAAAGTCCTTTGATATCATGAGATATTGATTTCTTTGCTAATTGCTAAGACAAAACGAACCACGTATATCTTTCGGCTGTCCGAGTGACAGTTCTCACACCCCACCTGTTCCCACAAGTTGCCCGCCCTGAACTCACTCTGGCTGTGCTGGTGTCTCTGCCTAACCAGACAGACAAACCTCTCCCTTGTCCCCAGCTAACCATTTTCTTGGTTATCCTTTGTTCTACTTCCCTCAGCCCTCCCAGCTTCCAATTGTCCTGCTTATTTGGGATCCCTGCCTCTTGCTAGTCTTAATCCCGCTCCACCTCCCGGACTGTGCTTCATTGTGTTCCCCCAGGGTATCACAGCCATAAAGGGGTATCGATAGAAATACAGCTCTAATTCTATAGTTTCATGAGGTTGAAGTCCGTAGTTTGTACAGGTTTTGTTTTGACAGTTGTTTCCCATGTCTAAGCTCTTGGGAACTTAAGTTCAGTACATTAGAGTTAACAGTCAGATAGGTATATAGCTAGAGTATGATGAAAATAATGGAAGCACCAGTGTAAATGCTTCCCTCAGTGATGACGGTTCCGTGGGATTCTATTTATGCAGTCTTCTTAGTCCACATCTCTCCGAAATGCAATGATTGAGTTACAATTGTAATGACAGTTGTGGAAAACGTCCCGCACACCGTTCCAAAAACTCCCATAGATGCTTTCACTGTGCATTTCCATTATTTTGACCGTACCCTATACATCCACAGGAGGTCAGTATAATACTTTGCATTGGGATCAACAGTATGCCTGCCCTCCTCCATACATTTTAAAGGACCATACCGGTGTTTTTGCATGTTTTAGCCCATTTACTACAATTCACGTATACTTTACGTTACTGCCGACCATTTTCCAAAGCATACCATACTTTTTCAGATGTCTGAATGTGATTTTCTTACCTTCCAGGCAGCCATTTGTTTCCATTCATCTCAGAATGGTAATCAAGTTGCAGAGACTTGAAATTTGCTTGAGATAGGTAATTTATCACCGTGAACATCCCACCTGGTTTTATTTGTGTCAAAGTTGCTTTATCGTTGCATGATAATTTGATGATGATTTGAAAAGTCTACACATCTTCTGGTGTGTTCACATGCTAGTGGGAAGCTCCGACATCTTGGACTTCAAAGTCGGCAGCCAAGCAGAATATCGATAATAGTCCCTGAAGAAAAGATTGTAAATTCAAACGTCCGTGACTTCTAAACCCGGGCACAAATGTTAGCTGGAGCAGCAGTGAGTTTTAAGGTAGCTTTATCACCTGAACAAATTTTTTTTAAATAGAGAAATTAAGTAAATATTCAAAAATTGAAAAAAAGTATGGTATGCTTTGAAAAATAGTCGGTAGTAATGTAAGGTATGTGTGCAGTGTAGTAAATGGGCTAAAACACGCAAAAACATTGGAATTTATTTTCATACTGGAGTTTGGCCAATCGTTCCATCATTAAAATGTACCTATTAAATCTCAAGTAATGGTCAGCCTTTATTAAAGGCTCATATTACGCTGGTTTGGAAGCACACACTGAATCAGTGTGTCGGATTGAGACATGTTTGAACATAAGATTTCTGCTTTTTAAGGTTGCTACTGTCTCAGAAAGATCCCGCATTATGGACCTGGAGAGGGACCTCTCTCTGCGAACCAGAGAGGTGGCTGACCTGCGGCTGCGTCTCGAGTCCCAGCAAGGCTCTGAGGGCCCAGACGCCACTCTCTCTCCGCTTCTGGCAGAGATAAGCTCTCTGAGGGATCAGCTGGCCTCTCAGGAAGCGAAGCAGCAGGAGGAGCTGGTGAAGTACAAGGAGAAGCTGGAAGCTCAAGAAAAGACCCACAGTGAGGCTGCTGCCCAGCTTCAGGCTACATCCATTAGGCTGTCTGGTGACAATGAGCAGTTGCAGATACGCCTGAGCCAGGCCGAGAAGGAGAACACAGACGTTATTGAACTGTGGCGTTCCAAGCTAGAATCTGTCGTTGCCTCTCACCAGCAAGCCATGGAGGAGCTGAAGCTGTCCTTCAGCAAAGGCGCCGGTGCCCAGACGACAGAGCTAGTGGAGACCAAGAGCACCCTGGAGAGGCTGAAGGTGGAGCACAAGTTAGCTCTGGAGGAGGCTGGAGCCAGACATGATGCCAACACCGTAGCTTGGACTAAGGAGATAGGGGCACTGAAGGCACAGCTGTTGTCTCTGACTGAGGAGAAGGAGCGACTGGAGGAGTCCCTACGGTCCAGCGTCGAAAGAGCCGAGGAGCAGCACCTCGTGGAGATGGAGGATGTGCTGGGAAAGCTGCATGCTGCTGAACTAAGGGTGAACGCGCTTGAGGAGAACGAGGCGACATTAGTTCAACAGGCCCAGGACAAGGACAGAGAAACCAAAGAGCAGATGGCAGCAATGGAGGCTCTGCGCTCCAAGGAAGCTGAAGGTGACCAAGAGCTGGAGACCCTGAAGACTCATCTAGAGGAGGTCCAGAGCCAGGTGAACTCACAGGATGCCAAGGTGGGTCCTTATTCCCTTCCTGTCCATTATAATACTCCATTTTAGCTTTCCTGTTTTAGCCAAGGTCCCTATTCCTTCTGTTTCTTACAGAGTGAATTTAGTATGGCTTATCTCAGACAATCATTGAGGTTTTGCTTACCTATATCTCTATGCTGTTTGTTTTAAATTTTTTGCTATTCCCTCCCTGCTCATGGTATTTTCACCTGATACGTTCTGTAGGTCAGTGAGTTGAGCACACTGTTGGAGGGCCGACAGCAGGAACTCCTCTCCTTACAGCAGAGTCTGACCACCATACAGCAGGAGAAGGACTCCCTGGAGCAGGAGCTGGGAGGCCTGGTGAGGCTTATGGCTTAATTTTTGAAGTGGGTGCCTCCTTTCGTTTAGGAATGCAGTCACTGGTCTTTTTCAAGCTTTGCTTTGGCTGTAAGCCAATAGGTGAACTACAGTAAATGCAGAGCGCTGTCTTTTTATAGAATCACACCTGTTTTTGCTTAAAGAGACTGGTGTCTGGTGAAAAACATAACCAGATGAATTCGAAACGCCAACTGTTGAAATACTGAGCAAACCTTTAAAAAGAAATGCTGAACAACCCTCTTGACATGCTCATCAGAATAAAGATTGTCATCAAAATGTCTTCTCTGTTGGTGGTTAGGCTGTTCGGACAGCTGGGCTTCATGGGTAGATGTGAGGACACGTGAAAGCATGTACTGCATAGAGAGAGGAGGATGGGGCCTGAAATTGAGCCCTGTATTTCTTTTGATGTGCACTCTTGTAAATTGTATCTGGTGCAGAAGAACCTAACGTACGTAAAGATGATGCTACAGTTTTGTTTTGTTTTTTTGTTTTTTTCACAGAAACAAAAGGTGTCTGAAAGCACAGAGGAGCAGACTAAATCAGCGCAAACTATGCAAGGTAAATGGAATCTGCACTCTTCTGCCAGCCAACTGTTATGTGATGTTACTCCCTCCTCATCCACAGTGATGCTTTTGGTCGTTTTCTGTTGATGGAGGTTTCTGAGATCTTAAAATTGACAGCAATTTTCTTTTGGCAGAAATGCTGGAGAAGCTTGGCAAGAAGGAAGAGCAGTGCACATCCCTTACTACCGAAACAGAGTCTCTTAGAAGTCAACTCGCAGGTGAGAACATTAGCACTGCAATCATTTGTATGTTAAATGTTTATGTCATAAGGTTAAGGGCTGTAGTATCATACATATGTAAGTAAGTGTGGTGATAACTACAATCACAAAGCAAAAGATAGTTTAACATTTTGGCATGTTTTTTTCTTTATGACTTTATAAAAACCTGATCGTAACAAAATTGTCTCGTCTTTGCTCAGGACTAGAGAGGAAGCTGAAGGCTGGAGATGAGAAGCTTGAGCAGCTTACGAAGGACAAGAGCAAGCTGGAAAGTGATATTTCTGACGTGATGAAGTCATCTGGTGATAGTTCAGTACAGCTGACCAAAATGAATGAAGTCCTCACACAGAAAGAAAGGTAACATGATTTTTTTTTAAACTCTCTTCCCCTGAGAAGATTGTATTTGTTGTCATGTTGGAGGTTTATCTGCTCCGTGCAAGTGAATTTCTGTCGCTCACGTCAAATTATGCATGTCAGAGATGTCAGGAATGCATATTAATTTCTCTCTGAACCGTAGTAGTCAATATACAGATCTCTTGTTTAAATTCTCATAGTCTACCGTTAGTATTTGCTTATTCTCTGCAGTGGCACATTTTGTTTTTTAAAATACCGTCTGTCCTGTTGTTCAGGAGGCTTGAGGAGCTACAGAATCAACTGGCAGAAGAGAAGGAAAGGGGAGCACACTTAAATGAACAGCTCCAACAGGAACTGTCCCGCAAAGACCAGGAGCTGAAAGAGACGAGAGATGCACATCAGTCTCAAACAAGCGGCCTCCAGGAGAAGATTGTTAACTTGGTAAGTTGGCAACTAGGTGAGGTGTGTATTGGTCTTTCCCACATGTTGGCTTGTCACCACCAACAAGCCAAGGTGGGCAGGATACACAGTGGAGCAGTGAAAAGGACTGTTTGCATGCAGCTGGGAAACATTGGTGATGTATTATTGTATCAGTTATGGAAACTTACTTGTGATGGGTCTCTCTGACGTAATGAAGGGCAGTCACAAATAAATGTGTGTATGAGAATCATTTGTCTAAAGGATTAGTCACATAAGTGTCAAGACTGATGAATAGTTTTCTAATCTGTAAAACTATAAAACTAATGGTTTACCATGCATTGGAAGATTTTCCATGTGTTTCATTTCAATATATTTCAAGCTGTATCCTTCAGTCACTGCCCAACTCTAAACAAGTAGATGATTGCTGTGTGTGTGATTGTCTTGTTAATTTCCTGTTGTCCAGGAGAAGAATGTGCAACAAGGTGAGACCTTGGTGAAGGAGCTGAAGGCTTCACAGGAGAAGGCCCTCTCCCAGGCCTCTGAGCTCCATGTGAAGGAGCTCGAGGAGCTGCAGGGTCGGGCTGACAAGTTGAAGCAGGAGCTCGGCTCCTCTCGGGGTAAGACCCAGGAGCTGGAGAAGCTGGTGTCTGAGCTGCAGCCATACAAGGAGCAGGTCCAGGTGAGCACCGACCCACAGAGCTGGAGACTGGTCCTTTGAATCATCATGTTTTAAAATGTTTTGATGTGATAATATTATCTTACGGACATAATAAGTGTGTGGTTACTAGTGTTAGTATGTTACTAATTTGACCAATGTTGGTTCTTGATGAAAAAGTAATGACACAAAAAAACAAAATAGACATTCAATTTGCTGTAGCTGTGATTTTTATATTAAACTGTGTGTGTTTTTGCCGTTCGGGACAAGTAATAGCATGGTGAGACTGGAATTGGGACAAGGTACAATACAGACAGATAAGATTATTGTTTTTTGTCTCCATGTAACAAATAACAATCAGGAGTTACTCCACGTTACCGACTTTTGTTTTCTCAATCTTAATTGCCATCGTGCAGATTGTGAGTTCCTCCCCTCCCTTAACATTAAGGCTAATGACCAGTTCTGTTATATTCACCGTAACAAGTTGTGTTCGGGCTGATAAACAGACATTTGGATCAGCTCAGCACTGTAACAGTTCAGCGACCACTCAACAAACATTGTGTTTATCAGCCATTCATTTAAATTCACTCTCAAATCGCATCGAGTGATAAGGGCTTTAGCTGTGTGCTCCTGTAAGCGTTGTTTTTTCAGAGTGATATTTCATTTCAGTAGAACATTTTCACTTTGGAGCACGCGTTTCCCCCATAAATGTTCCTTAACAGCCAACCGCTGACATCAGCCGTAGGTCATAACATTGGCATTCAGGCTTTTTTTTGTGATTTTTCCATTCACTTTCACTCATTTTGAATACAAAATCCAAAAACTATACATCATGGATCCCAACAATAATTGAAATAACCCTGTGTAAAGGGGCTATAACTGCTCGTAACATAATTCATGTCATTCCCATACCTTGAAATGACAATCTGAATTTGTTGGCGCTGCTGTAGTTTATATATTTGCTAAGAAAGCACTTGAGTGCTGAAGTGAAAATGTTCAGCCTGACATTTTGAGCATCAAGGTGGTTGTAAGCTGCGGTGTCATCTTTTGCCATTTTTAATGCTTCTGCGGCTTAACCTCTCCATTTGCATATTACTTTTGTCCATATCTCCTTGGTTTATTTTTGGATTCATCTTACTTTTTTCCCCTATATATATATTCCCCTCCCTTTTTTTCTTTCAACTTTATTTTCCCAGTGTCTTTCTGCTGAGCTTGACTCCTACAAGCATGACGTTGAACGTTTGTCCAAAAATATGGAAAAGCAGATACTAGATCTGGAGCGCGCGTGTAAAGAAAGTGAGGAGGTTAAGGCTGAGAAAGGCAAACTGGAGAAGCAACTTTCAGATGTGCAGACCAAGCTCTCTGCCCTTGAGGTTAGTCACCAGGAGCTTTCACTCAAGAACGAAGAGCTGCTGACGACAAGAGACAAGCTTTCAAAAAGTCAGGAGGAACTACTCGCAAACAATAAGCATTTAGATGGAGAAAGAACTTCATTAAACGAGGAACTGGAGAAGCTCAAAGATTTTCTTCAGGGAGTGCAGAATGAAAACAAAAACCTGAAGCATGCTGAAGGTGAACAGCAAGGCCAGATTGAGGAGCTTCAAAGAGAAAACGCAGAGAAGAATCACGCGCTGTCGAAGCACCAGCAGGACATCCAGCAGCTTGAGGCTAAGAAGAAGCAGCTTGTTGAGGATTACGAAAATGCCTGCAAAGAGAGGAACCGACTTGAAGAGGAGCACGGCGAAAGCAGGTTCAAACTGACGTCTGAGAGGGACAATCTAGTTTTGGAGAGAGATGCTGCCAGAAATACAAACAAATCTCTTGATGCCAAGAATACTGAGTTGCAGGCAAAACTTAAGTCCCTGAACTTGGAAAAAGAAGATCTCACGATGAAGAATACCCAGCTGCAGTCCCTCACAGAAACACTTACAAAAGAGAAGGTTGAGATGTCCACTCAAATCAATGCTGCCATTTTGGACAAGAAGAGCCTTGAGGCGGTCAACGTAGAGCTCCAGAATCAGTTTAACGTCACCAAAAAGGATCTTGAGGGTTCCGTCCGGGATTGTGAAGAGCTTAAAGCCTCAAAGGCGAGCTTGGCCAAGATGCTGGAAGAGTTCAAGACGAGCAGTCAGGTTACTGATTCTGAAAGGCTTCACCTGATGCAGGAAAAGGAGGACTTGCTCGCTTTCCAAAGAAAGATCTGTGCTGAGAAGGACGAGCTCCTGAAGGAAAGTGAAGAATTTAAGGAGAAGCTTCAGGTCTCAACGGAACAGTTATCTAAATCCAAGGAGAAAGTTCAAGAGTTATTGTCATCATCTGAGCAAGAGAAGCAAGCGTTTCGCCTCCAGCATGCTGAAAATGAGATGGCTCTGCATGCTGTACGGAAAGAGAAGATGACCGTAGAATCGGCGTTAGAGCAGCAAAAGATGGATTATGAGCGTTTGGTACAGGAAAAGGGAGAAATAGAGGAGAAGCACACGAAAGCAATATCTGAGAAAACTCTTCTTTCTCATGAGCGAGATAAGCTAGCTAGTGATATCCGTACAATGAAGGACCAGTTAGATAATTCCTCCAAAGCTAATGCTGACATTATTCAGGAGAAGTCCAACTTAGCAGCACTGCTGGAAGAGTTCAAGCAGAAAAAAGATGAGCTTGAAGTCGAGCGGACCTTTTTGAAACGAGACAAGGCAGACTTACAAAAGCAACTGCAGAAATATTACGCTGACATTGAAAGTCTTGAAAAGGGGAAAACGGAACTTTCTCAAGAGCATAGTAAACTAAAAATGGATTTTGAGCAAGTTCGTTTAGAACTTGATAACCTTACCAAAGATCGTCACCTCCTGCAATCACAGCAGACCGAGGCTGACAAAAATAAACTGTCCTTGCAGAAAGAGAACCAGGCTCTGCTTCAGCAGATCCAGGAGTTCAAGTGTCAGACGGAATCTGTGTCAGAAGCCAGAAGGCTTCTTGAGACCCAGCTTCAGGCTGAAACTGTTGAGCGGAACAAAGTGACTTCTGTCAAGGACGGTCTCGCCAAAGAGATTGAAGAGCTGCAGAAAAAGTTGTTCACCCTGACACAGGAAAACGCAGAGATTTCTACTAGCCTTAAGAATGCTGACCAGGAAAAGAAGTCTTTCACGGCGGATGTGGAGAACTTGAACACACAGTTAAAGCAGAGAGAGCGAGAAAAAACTCAGTTGGCAGAAGATAAAGAACAGCTGTCATCTAAACTTGAGGAGATGGGCAAACAGGTTACCCTCCTGACCACAGAGAAGGAGGACCTTTTAGCTGTACAGAGTAGGCTGGAGCGAGACACGTCCTCTCTCCGCAGTAGCCAAGAGGGCGGTCTCGAGGAACGTTCAAAGCTCCTCGGAGAGCTGGAGAAGTTGCGAGCTACCCAGAAACGACTAGAGGTCGATGCCAAGGCCCTACAAACCGATAAAGACCTCATAGAAAAACGTTACAAGACCGCCGTCGAGGAGGCGTCGGCTTCTGCCAAGGCGAAGGAAGAAATGTCCTCCGACATTACAAGCGCGAAAGCTCAGAGGGACGCCCTGCAAGCGGAGAGGGATGAAGCCGCCCGGCAAGTCGCACAGCTCGAGTCCCAGCTCAAAAATGCCCTTTCTAAGCAGCTCGAGGTATTCCCGTAGTAACAATCGCACCTAGTAACACTCACACACACACACGTTAGAATTGGCTGGGGCTATGTTGCATCCTCACTGCATGCCTGCTGGTTTGTCTTTTATTCCCACTTTCTTTTTTTCATGTGTAACTTTCATCTTCCATTTTACTAACTGCTGTTTATTACCTCTAGCTCCCAGCCGTAATATCGTCTTTCCTGTGGACTTATAACGTGATCTAGCAGTAGGATCCGTTCTTCAGGGTTACATGGTTACGTAGGTCTCGAGTGGTTTACTGTCATTTGATTCCTTAATTGATTTTCACAGCCTTACCAAAAAAGTGCTAGATGCGGGAGTTTCTCAACACGTTTCTGTAAAAGTAGTTTTGATTACGTATTCTAATGCTAGGAAAGAAAGAAACATCACTTGGTGTTAAAAACTGTAGCTCCAATAAATCTGCTTCACGGTGTCATTTAGCCCAAAGCTGGGCGTGAATCCCGGCAAAATCCTTCTGAGTAGGCTGATAATTTATACATCAAACGGTAGTGGGAAGAGAATTAATTAAATATGTCACTACAAAGCAGCTCACAGGGGCTATAGAAAGGAGCACAGATGGGTTTTTAATCACTATCGATTCAGCGGTGATTCTGCACAGACTGACAGAACATTATCCCTACAAACAATTTTCCTTACTTCATTGATTGCATAGTCATAATCAATATCCGTTCTGAGGCCACAGGTTTTCAATTATTTTTCAGTATTGATTATTTTCCTTTTATGGTTTAATATTTAGGCTGTTAATTCTGAATTGGAAGGAGCACTGAGAGTTGCAATGAACTGACATTGGGATAACTAATCCTGTAGTGGTGCAGTCCACTGCAGTAACTAGTATGGCTAACATACAAAGCATGCAATTTAATCTTTTTCACAGTGTGAAAATATGAGATGTACCTTCAGTTGGTTGAGGTTAAAAGAGGCATTATAATTGGCTTCATCAAATGAGCTTCCACTTAATCTTAATCTGGATACAATAAGTGTTGACCTCAACCAATCCCCCCTACAGACAACCTAAACTGAAATGATTTCTCATATCAAATATCCTTCCTGATGTACTGTCCAGGCTGCAGAGGCTTCCGGCAAGACTGCCGAGGCCCTAGAGCAACTGACAAAAGAGAAAGTCGCTCTGCTGCAGCAGAAGAACGAAGTCCAGGCTTTGCTGGAGAAACTCCAGAGCTCCAAGCAGGAGATGGAGACTCGGGTAAGAGCGAGGCTGAATTGTAAGCAAAGGTTTTTGCGGAGAAAGAAAGGTTTTGAAGCGATTCTGTGGAGCGGTGGGACTAAGAAACAGCTATTGTAAGCGCTCAGTGGTTAATTGGCTCTTCACATTGTGCAATATACTGTATGTAAGAGAAACGGGGCGGAGCCACATCTCCGGGATGTGTGTCTTGTAGTTGAAAATATGTTTTCTGCTGTCACCGGTTTAGCTGGAGTCGCTGAAGAAAGAGAATACAAAGTACCAAGAAGATCTGAATGTATCCAAAAAGCAGCTTGGCTCAGAAGCTGAGAGGATCAAGAGTCTGTGCCGGGAAACGTGAGTGTATCCTTCGTTTTGGCTTTAAGTAAAACTGAAAGCTGTCAGAGACAATTTGCACTGTGTATCGCGTTGAGTGGGTTAACTGTTGAGACATAGAACAAGGTTTCATTGCTCTTAGTTTTGTTTCACATGCGTTGCTCCTGCCACCAAGCCATCAGCAAGCGTCTTTTCCGTGAGTTGCCTCTGTTCCTCGGATGATGTTAATGTTTGTGTGTGCTCAGTGAGGAGCTCAAAGAAGCCATGTCTGTGAAGTCGCAATCCCTGCAAGTCCTGCAGGAGGAGAACAGCAGGCTGAGTCAGGAGCTGGACGGCAACCGCAAGGACAAGAGCGGCCTGGTGAAGGTACAGCGCTTCACCTGGCTGTTTCCTTCCAGAACATTCAGAAAAAATACTCACATGAAATTACTATATAAGCATCAGAGAGTTTTGTATCGAAATATTGAATTACTGTACGTAAATATGTTTGATTTGTACCTTTCCCCCCCTCTAGATCAAGGATGAGCACTCAAAGCTCAAAAAACAGTTGGCGGAGTTGAAGCAAAGGTAAGGGGATGTGCGTTCGTTTTGTGATGCAGGTCTTGGCAGTTTGTCGCTCTGCAGATCCATCAGTGTTGTAAGTCTGTTGTCCAAATAAAGGGCTCATGGGATCCTGTAAACCACGAAAGCTTTCACCTATGTGACTCTTGCTGATATGCGGTTATCAGTGTATCACATGCTAATGCTGTTTTTTCCTTCAAAGCCTGCCAAACAATGCCTTCAGGTATTCCACGCCTTACATGTTGTATCATGTCAGTCATTGTAATGGACGTTAACATCCCATCCTACTGATTTATTAATCATGTCAGCACCATTGTTCTTTAGTCTCATATCACAGATAGTGTCAGATGTGGTTATTTCAAGTGGGTAGATCGTGACATTTGAAAGTTTGCAGTTGATTATGAAAACTAAGGCAAAATACATAAGTCATCATTACACAAAAAGCAGTTTCACCAACTGTCCCATCCAACCTGCTCAAAATTTTAACACCTGCTTTCACCACTGATACAGTTATACTTTAATTTTGTTTTTTAATTTTATTTCATTGTGCTATGACTCATACTTGTACACATTTTTATTGCAATGAATTGACATTTTTGACGTTTAGGAGGCAGATGTCACCTTTGGACCTAAACATTTTAACTTGTCTCCATACATCTGGGACAAAATCCTCAGTCTTCCTCGAGTTAAAATGTTTCGGTCCAGAGGTTGGAAATTCACTGAGAAACATCTTTAGTAAATTATCAGCCTGGAAGCTCTTGTTTTAGGCGATTGTATACTTCTGCCATTTAGTCAGGCGCTTTGTATTTTTTTATTTATTTTTTT
>OMOV01048952.1:2108-28583 GCA_900312565.1 Beryx splendens | reverse complement strand
CTATATATATACATAGTGCATTTGTGCACTGACTACTTTCTCTTTCGATCAGTTAAGGACGATCTATGCCCCCCCCCCCCCCAGAGTCTGGGGACCATCTGATATGATTAAACATACATGCGCGAGGCAGGGAAACCATGAGCGGCATGAAAGATGAAAGAGTCGCTCTAATGTCCGCCTGCGGGACAGTCAGAGAGGCTTGTTTTCTCTCGTCTTGTCACGCAAGTCCTCACTGCTGCCCCGGGCCCCGGGCCCCGGGACCCCGGGACTCTAACCAGCACCCCGACTCCGATCCGACGCTTTCCACAAGGAGGATACAGAGTGTAAATATATACATAAATATATAAACATACATGCATATTTTGTTATTGCTACAGTTACGATTTTATTTTATTTTTTGTGTTTTTTTATTTTTTATTTTTATTAATTAATATTCGTGCCAAACGTCGCAGTCGCGTTAAGGATCAGTGCAAAAGTTCACCGGTGCAAAAAGGCTGAAACGGACCTTCAGTTTATTAACTTCTGAAAAGTTTCAAACTGACTACATTAAATATTATTTTTCAGCATAATGATAAAATCAAACTGAATCGAGATATAGGCCCGTGGTTGTTTCACTGACAGATTTTAAATCAGTGAGGTGTTTGATCATTACACCTTCAGCACCTCATTTAAGAAGCAGTGAGCAGACTGGCCTGTACACTGAATTAAATAGCTGCAGCGGAATTGGGCACTATCACTGTGGGCGATTAGGAGGCCATTAAGTTGTCTGTTAGGCTATTGATTTGTTTGATCTCGGACATTTCCTTGCAGAGTAACGAGCTGAAGCCTGGCCTGCGGTGTGGACTGCCAGCCTGCAGGTTCCTGCAGGTTTCTGGAGCAACAGAGCATCCAGAGCCAAGCTGCTGCAGGAGGGCAGTCTGTCAGGACGGGGAGGCACAGCTCAGGACGGAGAGGCACAGCTCTTCAGTCACACAGGCTGCCATGTAATTATTAGTTTGTATGAACTAAACGCCGAGCAAAAAATCTGTTTTAGTTGAGTGTCACGAGTCGGCCAATTATTGCTTTTCTACATCAGTTTCTAATAACTCTTGTAATTCCCCATACAGAGAGATGATTATAGTCTGTGTGTTTGGCCTAACAGTTTGAATCAGGCTGTGTAACTTCAATAAAAAGTGAATTATAACACGGATAGGTGCAGTAGACGTGTTGGAAGACTTTGTAAAAAATAAATAGATAATAACAACATATATAATAATAATAATACTAATAATAAAAAACATAAACACACCTAATTTAAATATTAATACAAATTATTAATTTAAATTATTTCTCAGCAACCCTTTTGTTTAGCTGTTGTTCAAGAACTTAGGTGGAAAAATAATTATTAATTATTATCAATGGAAAAAATAAGATGTATTGAACATGTAGGCTGCCTCCTTTCTTCCTTGTTTACTGGGTAAATAAAGGCAGGCCCTGCCCTCAGTGGTAACAGCCCAGTCAGCTACATGGCTAAATGCCATCAGGGAGCCAGTGGGCTGCTGGATGCTGTTGGTTCATTATTAGGCATAAACTGTGGCGCTGCCTGGTTTTTATTTTGGCAGTGAGAGGATTTAGTGAAGACGTCAGTTTGGATTTTCTTCCTTACTTTCCCACAGTTTTATTTTGGTCATGAGAAAGCCTCGGTTGGAGAGTCATTTAAGAGTTTCTTTCCAAAACCTTTACTCTCAGAAAATGATTGATATAATCTGCAAGGGTCGTTTTCAAAGCAGGTGGTGGTTGGAGTTATTGGCTGACAAAAAGATAACACTACTACAGACTGGTTCATCTGTATTGCCTGGTAAAGTTCAGTTTAGGAGTTTTACCCCCAAATAGAAATAAAACACCTGCAGTTTGTTAAAAAGTGACTGCATTTGATTGGATTACTGAAACATGCTTTAAGGGAATGGACATTTTTATTGTAAAATTATACACAGAAGCATCACATGTTGAACTGGTTAGGAATAACGCTATTTCAATTAGGCTACAGTCTCTAAATTGTAATTTAGAGATTTAGACCTTTAAAATTGTGGCTTTATTCCATCTAGTTTTTGAGGCAAACTAATCCAAAAGTATCTGAAAGTAACTATAGGCATATCTGCACTCACTCACACACACACTCAGTTAGTTCATCAATCATCTATGCTGGGTTTCTGTATGAAATCTAAGAAACATAGGATTAATACAGGATTATTATTTCACATCTTGTATAAATAGGCCTACTGTATTGGTGTAATCCAGTCTGACTGTAGGTTTAAGCAGGCAAGTGTAATGTGTGGAACTAAACTCAATAAGAAACAACAGTCCATACAGTTCAGTCAGATTTATCCCAAGGCCCCAAACCAGTTTTTTTAATTCCCATCATGTGTTTCTACTTACAATATAACAAATCAACAAATACACGAGAGCCTACATTTGCTTGAAATAGCCAACAAACACCTTTCATCTGAATGAAGCCATGCAGGCCTGATGATGCTGCTGCTGTGAAACAGCAGAAACTGGCTGAGGTGAAGTTTCAGAGGGAGTTGCTGAGCGAGGTCGCTCATATTCTCCTCATAAGGCTGTTAGGCATGTAGCTGCAGTTACTGTAATCTGCTGTGTGATTTCAGTGTATGAAAAACTGAAAAAAACACTTTCATTCCTGCTGGATATTCTGGATCCTGTCACTTAATGTGATGAAGAGAACCAGAAACAGCCAAACACATCTTGACTGGTGAAGATACCTTATAGGTTTAACTGTTGAGTTTGATGAGTTGAATGTTTGTCTGTGTTTTAGCAGAATGAGTCACAGTTAGAAACAGTAATATCCTGCAGCAAAGAGCGATATATGGTGATATAAAGGTATGGAAGATATAAAGGAACAGAGCTGAAACTAACATCTGCAAATACTGAAGCACGGGACAAGCAAACGTTATCATTCATCAGAGGAGACACAGTAAGAGCAATTCAAACATCCCCGAAACTGAGAGCTGAGAGCAGCAGATCGTCCCCCCCCCCGGGCCCCCCAACACCCACATCAAAGAGCAACAGAAAGATAACAGAAGATCTACTTTTAGGCCTGGTGATATTTCCCAATAGATTTTGAGACTCCATGTGTAGTTTGAAATTCAGTTGCTCCTTTCGAAAAATTCATTTGCACTCACTGTATTTAAATAATCAAAGGTACCTCAATAAAAGTCATTGGCCAATAAAAGACAATATCTTATTTGAGAGAATCAAGATGTTCAAACAGAATGACAATTTGACAATATTAATTGAAATATTTTAATTTTAAAAAAAGCCTTCAATTATTTGAACAATATTGTTCTTAATTGTGCTTTCTGTTCATTTGATTTTCAGTTTGGGGGTTTTGTCTCATTTATTATCAAATATTCACAATTAGATGGTTTTCAAAAACTGTAAGGATAAATGTGTTTAATGCTGAAGGTATTTGCATTCTGAATATTTACTTTCTAAGTGTACAGATTATAGGCAGTGAGGTATTCAATGTGTTTAGGTAATCCAGTAAAACCAGTGAGCTCATACAGTGCAGCTCTGTGCTCATTCTGCTTTGTCAGCATTCCTGTGTCTAAACTTCGATGTATTTGTACTTTGCACATTTTATAAACTACACATTACATACACTTGATTGCACCAGTAATCAGTAGAAAATTGAGATCTACTGCATAGTAAAAATTGTAAAAAAAAACCCCACAACAACTGTGTGTTGGACTGTAGGAAGAGTCATTAGCAGTCAAGAAGAGCATAGGAGTTATTTTATATATTAATAATCTCTGCATCAGTTTTTCCTGAAGGCAAAACCCAAAGGCGACTCTTGGGATGTTTATAATGCGCAAACAAATGATTCAGGAAAAAATGACAGCATAAGTTAATTACTTTTGTATTTAGATTTTCCAATTATCTACAGTGTAAGGTAGACTGAGTACAATATTGTAGGCTAGTACTATAAGGATATATTTTGTTAGAGTCGCCTACGTTATAGCCAGAAACATCAGATTTGGGACAAATGAAAAGAGGAACTGTCCAGATATTTGTGTTGGAGCAGTAGGCTGCTGTGGGACTTTGTGTGGCAGTACTGGTCTAACCTTCAGGATTTGCTACAAACTACTGATGGGTTGCTCTCTCACCACCTTGTGGACTTGCTTGGTTTTGTGTTTGTAATGCCGTTCTGCTGTCACTAGATGGCAGTGTTACATTTTTGTGAACCTCGGCAGCTCTTTTGCTAAAAACTAAGAGATGTTTCTGTTTGACCCAGACAAGTCAATCAGCCTGTTACCCACCCATAAATCCTCATTTCACCCCTTGGACTGGCATTAAAATCACATATATGTGGGATTAAAACATATAAGATTTTGTAAATATGGATGATGCACAAAGATTGAGTTGGCTGTTCACTTATGAAACATTTAGATTACCTGGAGAAAGAGATGAGGAAAAAGCTCTTTATCAAGAGAAACTGTAAGTTTGTAGCAGTTTTTTCAGTGTATTGTTCATTTGAAATTTATCATCTCAAATATGTTATTTGAAAGAATAGTAGTACTTCATAATGTGCTAATTTATTTTATTTACTTTTTGCTCCTGTATGTATCACCGGAAGATGTATGTTTTTTGTAAAATGGTAGTGTCCTGTAATCCCATGTGGGATGGGCCAGATGTTTGGCATGACACAGAAATAAAAACTAACTAACTAAATAACTAACTAACTAACTAACTAACTAACTAACTAACGATAATGAAGATTACAGGTTCTTCAGGAATTCCCCTGATGGTGATGAGTTCAGGCAGGTGGATTATTCTACATCTTTGGTTAGTGGGAATGACATAAATCCTGGAATATCTGGCAGTTTAGAGATGTAATGTTTATATTTGAGGGAGTCATGACCCTTTCATAAGACTAAGAAATCTCCACCATTAATATACCTGGAAGAAGAGTGAAGGGGCTGCCTCAGATGATCATAAATGCATATAGTGAAACGTCAGTGGTCCAGCACTTTAGCTCTTCATACTACAACTCACCAAAGAAGAAGTGTGACTCTTGATGAAAAGGTAAAACTGCAGTAGCTCTATCAATCCGTATTTACTCATGGTTAAAATCACAAGCCTCATGTTTGGGGTATTAATCAAGCCACATCCTTGGAGCACACAGGCATCATGTGGGGAGCGGCCCTCGCCTCAGCTTGGTAGATAAGCAGTTTGTTTTCATACTGAGAAGCACCTGCTGATCACTAGGCTGCTTCAATAAGCTGAATCTGAAATGGGTTTATTGGCACATTTCCCTCCAGCATTAGTGTACTGAACTGTTTTCCAGCTTTCGTCGAGTAGACACTGGAAAACAATTAATTTTAAATGATCAATGTTAAAAAGGGGTGATGCAGTGAATGAATCATGGAAAACAACAAGTGCGCTGCAAGTGTTACTGCATCCTGGTTCAGCTTAGTATACCAGTAATAGTGTACAGCACTGTGTCAGGACTGATAGTTTTATCTGTGTATCTGTCCATTGCTGTCTTTCCCCACGGCACACTGAGAGGCCACAAAGCTCCGGTCCACTCCAAAAGCCAATCAATGAGAAGCTCGTTAATAGATAATTCATTATAGGAAATCGGGAAGGCCTCGTTCATCAACTGTATGAACTCCAGTAGAACAAAATTACATTATCATATGTCACCTGAGATTATTGCAAAACGTAATTTTGGGCAGAAAATATCATCTGGTCATCATAAAATATTTGGTAATGTGGGGGAGGGAGACTCACATGCACAAAGCCATCATCAAGACTTCTTTCTTCAAGTACTGCTACTGTATAATTGCGATCTTTAGCTGGTGTTTCTTAATTTAACTTAATTTTTTTACTGATTATATTTTGATCAAGTGCAAACTTTTATAAAAATGTCCCTGAGAATCATCATTATACAGATTTTTTAATGTGATGATGACTGCTTCTCAGGTGAAGAAGTAGCTATAGCCAATCTCTCATTTAGGCTGGAAACATCATAAAGAGTTCCAGTCTATCAACCGTAACTTGATTCAGTACAGTAGGATAGGAAAGTGATCTTTTTCACAATAAAACCATGTTATTCCTTTTTAAATCGATAACTCAAAGGACAGATTGCTCTCAAATTGGAGGTCTGACTATGATTTTCTCTAAGTCTTGCACTTACTTTCTTCTTCTAACTGTTTCTGAAACACACAGTACGTCACATGAGGTCAGTGTTGTCCGCTCTGGGTAGGACATGAACCCAGGAGGTACCCGCTACCCAGCAGTGTGATGGGATCAAGTGAACAGCCGCGCTCTGCAGCTCTAATCCGTCACTCACTCAGCAGGAGGAGGCTTGGGGAGAGGTTCTCCAGCAGACTGAACCTGCAGCCTGTCATGAGTTGAGCAGAGCCGCCTCTCGTTGTGTGGAATTAGCACCTCACAGGACTGGATGTTAAGGCGAACACCAGTCTCCTCTTGCAATTATGCATGGCTGTCTGGATAGGCGAAGCGAACGTCTCGGCTGCTGTGGCTCGGGAGAGTTGTTTGCTGAGCATTGTTCACACAATCACATTCAAATTCACCATGCATAATGTACAGCTTAATTCATTACGAAGCGATGAGGGGCTCTTTCGCATGCACACAGCATGCCTTCCCTCCTCACCCCATCAAACCAAATTAGTCCTTCAGAGGAGCTAGATGGAGAACGTCGTCTGTCACGAGGGTCTTGTCAGACAGAGCAACAGAGAAAAAATATTAATAATTGTTGTGAGACTCCCTCTTCGCAGAGAGAAGCACTTCCAGCATAATGCAAATTAGTGTTGCCGGGGTTTTACTTCAATTGGATTTCAAAATCAATGTGCAGGTGGCATAAGTTCTGCTAGCAGTCTGTTCCTGGGAGTCCAGTTAGAGTACAGGGTCATTTGCATAGCCCCCAGCTGTCTGCCTTGTTCAACAGCCCAACCACCACCTCCATGCATTAGAAAACAGCCTAATATTTCATTCTGCAGCGCTGGCTTTCAAAACATCTTATTCAATACGAGACAGAGAGAGAGAGAGAGAGAGAGAGAATAAAGAGAGAGAGAGAATAAAGCTACGGTCCAATACTGGATCTGCATACAGTAGTTACTGACCTTGGAAGGAGTGCACTTAACACCTTTCTGAATACAGGTCTGATATGACTAAGCATGACTAAGTTTATATATTAAACATTACTGAATTTTGATGAGGTGTCCCACTGCTTTTGGTCGAGTCCTTTAGGTCCTTTAGGTCCTTTAGGTCTTTCCTTACTGTGCATATTCTCTGTTTTAGTCTAAGCTATATTTACTGGGGAGAACAGACTCTGTCCTAGGTGAGTAGGGCTCAGTAAAACCTTGTTTCATTGCATCTCAAAATGTAATTTTGTAAAATCCATAATTCGGTAATATGTTGCATTCATCCCCATCATTTCCCAAAGAGCTAACACTTCCGAAGCTGGTTTCAATTCCTCCTGAAAGGTCTTCCAGTTCATTCTCAGCCAAGCAGACCCCTATCTACCTTACATCCTTTAAAATTCATCACTCCCCTCTGAGGATTATTTACATCCTGGGCAGGTAAATCGGAGACTCGCCGCAATACATCACAACCATTTCACTCTCTCCCTCCATTGATCTTTGGGCAGCACAATAGCACGGTGCCCTTTACCTCCTTATCAGCCTCCCAGACGGTGCTGCGGCTTATTGCCTGACCGTGTTCACTCCTAGCATTCCCCTGCTAATGGAGATCCTGGATCTGCCAGCTGCGGATGTGTGTCTCCCTCCATCTGGCTCTGGCAGCGCAGGGAGCCTGCAGGTGGCTGGTGTACCTGTCGCAGGCCGAAATCTTAATCACACACACTCACTAATCCCGTCGAGCTCCTCTGCCTGCTCTCAGCTGTGGCTGAGGGTTTGCACATGTTCTGTTAACCCTGACTGCAGTCTGTGTGTATGGGAGCGCATTCAAAAACATACTCAGTCACATGTAGATGCAGGATTAATGTTCAATGCATTCCAGGAGTTATTTTGTGATGAAGTGCCGTAATTTACCTTTTGGTTGTACCTGCTTCCCCTCAACCTGCCTCGCCTACTTCTGCTTCAGTTAGTGATTTCCTACATTTCCCAGAATGACTGTCGACAACTCCCAGAGAGCGGACATGAACAGCTGTGGTTTGTACATGTAGGTGGAGAGAGCAATAGTGAAAATATAGAGAGAGCAAGAGAGTTTTTCATGTCTTGTGGCTGCATTGCATTCTGGTCTGTTGAGAGAAATTGGTCTCTCTGCCTCTTCTACGATGGATTTCTCCCTCCCTGTATGACTGTTGGATGCCGGTGCAAAATGGTGAGTCTAGAAAGAAGCCCTTGCTCTTTTTATTTTGAGGGACTGACACCAAAACCTGATGTTTACGGTTGCTGTTAGATCGTTGACAAGTCATGTCATCTACGTTTGGCCGGTTAGCGTGGAAATAAGAATAATACACCACCAAACAACAAAATAGACCCAGAAATGCAAGATACATCGACAACAGCTGTTTTTTTAAAACATGTTAAAGTGTTTTAGGGTGGGAGCGTGTGTGGAGGGTGGTGGTTTTGGGACCCCAAATCTGGGGGGGCTTTCTTGAGATGCTGTGGGCCTAATTCAACAAAACATCTGTGATGGGAGGGGCCCACTTTATAAACCCGCTGACATCTGCTTTCACCCCCCTACACACTTCCCTCTTACATCCAAGCTAGGTTTCTACATTGGTGCTCACCCAAATAGCACAAGGAATCAGATCTGGTATATTTTGACGATTTAACTTAACTTGTGTTTACTAATGAAGACATTTCTCAGTGTTTCTCACTGTTGAATAATGCTTTTACATGGGTTGCAGTCTGACTGTAATTTATAGTTAACAGCCACATTTGCAATTTAAATCTGCAGATGCCCAAACCTGCAAACCTTCTGTTGTGATAGATCAATTTGCTGCATGACGGTGGAATATCAAACTGATTTCCCAACACTTCAGGTCCAGGTCTCGTTCAATCAGTCCATCCCCACCTAGACCTTGACTTGTTCTTTTCCACGCTACTGAATTATTTACCAATGTCCTCCTATCCTGACACAGGTTGTGTAAGTGAGGGCATTACATTATGCATGAGGTGAAGCACCCTAGTCTGAGAAACAACGCTTTCTTGTGAAAAGATGACATTGTAGGAAAAACAACACCAAAGGCAGCTCCTCCTCGCCAAATATCAAAGAAAGTGGGTGTCGAGTCTTTGGCGTTCTTGTCTTTAATCTGTACTTCCTATCAGCCATCTTTTTCTGTTGAACTCACACAACCCTCTTTTTAGGTGACATTTGCAGGAAGCACTAAGTGAGGAGTCAGGATTTGCAGGGATAACACCCACAGCTGAGGCAGGTGCAGAACTAATAGGTGCTCTCCTGAGGCCACAGGCGATATAAAATCCTTGACAGCGGGATTTCCTATACTGAATAGCAACAAAGGTCTTAAGTGGAGGATGAATTTTGCCCAGTTCAGTGAAAGAGTTACCTTACACAGCGAATGAAAGGCTTAGAGAGTCAAGAGGGTGTCGTTTGAACGCTCCATCAGTTCAACGCCGTTTCTGCATGAAATTAGAACTTGTTCCTGATTAGCAAGTCAGTATCCTTGACCAATCACTAGAAGAGTTTCACTCGCTCTATAGCTGACTCATGTTCTGCGGTAGCCATGTCTGCTGTACTCTTAATCTTGTCTTGGTGAGAAACAGCAGACAGTCAGGTGCGAGACAAAGTTTTTTTTTGTATTAACTTCTTCGAGGCAGTTACCTTGGAGAGCATCTTCACTAAAGCAAACTGACATTCACTCTGTTGACTCAGCAGGCAGCACAATCGCCTGATGACACTGATGATAACAGCAACACCGTGTTGTCATGAACAACAGCATCGATCAGTCCAATGAGGACAAGCCACTGCAAGAGAGAGGGAGTGATAAATCAGAGGACCGAGCTGTAGGACTTTTTAAAACGGTCTTGAGTTTGCATTACATTACTGACCTGTCTGAATCTCCTGAGAAGCAGTAAGGTCTCATTGCATCAGGAGTTATACAGATCAATGCACACAGATACACCTATGGAGGCTCAGAAGATGCTCTACATTCAAACTATTCATATAACTGATGACAGATATCTGCTAACATTGTATCTATAATATATTGTGTGATGCATCATAATGATATGATGTTTCTCAAGGAGTAACTGCATTATGAAAGTCAAAAGTGCTGAGTAATGGGATGTGTTTGATTGCCGAGCGTTTCAATGGGGAATTTCCATCATGCGGTGCACTCACCATGTAATATAATAGCTGATGTTTTCTCTTCCGTTCATGGCTCTGGCCAATTTTCATGGGGATTATGATGTTGTAATGGTTTCTTGTTTACTGGAGATGCTGTCAGAGAGGATTTGCAGGAGTAAATGTAATTTTAGTCATTGTAAATTATCGCCATCTCAGGTTCTACCAAAGTTGCACAGGCTGTGGGAATTTGTTTGGCTGTGTTTTCTGCCTAGGATGGCATCAACCTGTGAGTTCATTGTGGCAACATAGATTTTCCTCCTATATACAGTAAGTGACCAACATTTCTACATGTTCAAACCTCTGTTTGCTATCGCTTCACCGAAGTGATTCTATGTGCTCTGAGTTAGATGTAGGATTCAGGTTTACCTTGTAAGTTTTGTCCAATGCGCTAGACGTGGGCATCAGGAGCCAAGTTCAGGCAAGTCAGTCAGACACTTAACTCCTGACCTGATCGTATTGAGTGATGCTCTCCGGTCCCCGGTGTTACAGTCTCGCTAATGTGTGTGTAAGCTTTACAGCTGCAGCAGCTAATCTATGCATGACAAAGAAATACATATATTTTTTTATTTTTGAAATGTAATTGTTTGCCAGTGAATGTTTTAGTTACAACTACAATTAACTAGCAAAGCAGTTTTGCGTTACAGGTGTGGAACTCTGGTCAGTGTTAACAAAACATTTTGGCTGACGGACAACTATGTTGTGATGCTGAAAGACAGCTAACATACCGGAGTGTAGGAATATAGAGTGGATTTGTTCTTCAGGACAATACATCTGTGAATGATGTAGTTTTCCTGATTATTCCAGGACTGTATTGCTGTACTGTACGTGTTTAACTCAATGTTCTGAAAGTAAAAGTAGTTAATAAAAGCAGCATCAGATTGTCATTATGTGGCACCTTTGGTTCTTTAGTTTGATAGATTATCAGGAGAAGCATCTTCCGTTCCTTCATGTGTTTCTGTACATTAGATTATTACACCTGATTGTTGCCATGTTGCTGGGTGTTTTGGGGGCAGTTTCAATGGCTCCGCTTCCAAGGTCACATGACTGTCTACAAGGCTCTCCTGCTGATAAACAGAGCTTTGTAGGTCATGATTAAGGGACTCATTGGTCTCGCCCACTCCGTCTGCTAAGCTTCAACCTTCCAAGTAATTAAGGAGCTATGGGACACAGAATGCTGGATGGCCTTGGGGGGACGGGAGGGTTTCACTCTTACTTTAACAACTCAATGTCTTCCATATGTGCGCTCACACATGGGAATTTGTGTGTATGCTTTTAACATGGGAACCCTCATATAAATTGCAATTGATGCTCTAATTATTCTTTGAGATTTATTTGAGGGATGAGGTTCCGGAGAATGAAAAACAACTGATGTAATTATCAACGGGTGTAGTTTTTTTTTCTTTCTCTTGCTTTCGATGGCTCATGATTGCCAATTATGTAGTACACGTGTTTGTTGTGGCACTCTTGTAATGGAACAATTCATATCACTGTACAAAGGTATCTATATCACATTTTCAATGCTCAGTGGATAAAGACAAATGGTGGATAAAGACATCACAGCATACAGAAGAGATTATTCCTCCTCCTCTTGTTAAATCTTGCATACTGTATATGACAACAATATCAAGACACGGTTGTTAATCTCGTTACCTTTCAGCTGACGTCCCGTCGCTGTCATCTCGGCTTTGGATTTGTATAAAAACTGGGTCTCAGACATCAAAAGCCAGATGCAATGAACACAGATGTCACAAACAGGGAAACTCATCTATTCATTTAATGATTCATCACAGCGTGCAGGTGGACCCAGCGGTGTGAATATACAAAAGCTCACGAGGCAGCAGGACGTGCCTGATATTTGGAACGGAGAGCAGAAGTGGCTGACGGGTATGCAAGACGGGAAAAGCCGCAACAGGATCCCTCTGAAGTGGCTGCTCTTGATGTGTAATCCCATGGTCAGCAGTGACTGACAGCTAATCAGAACTAAACAGCTGCATTCAGCAGACAAAACCCAAATTTTTGCTTTAAATAGATTCACAATTGCAATTATTATCCCCACTGGCTTCTGCCTCAGCGTGAGTGAAATGAGGAAATGCTGCAGATGGAATTACAACAGATGGGTCTTTGGGGGAGGCCAGATTTTGAGTATGCAAGCGCGATGCAAAAAATGCCCCCATGCAGCGAATGCAGTCCAGAATGAAAGAGAATTATCTTCTTGGTCAACTTTTGCTCATCATTTGCTGGAAGGTCAAAGCTCTCAGTCAAAGTCAAAGTTCTCATCTGATTTACAAATGACTTTGCATGTAAGCCTTAATTGTTATCTCACACGATAATTCACTACATGTGGAATATTGTGGGAAGTCACATTCTTACACTCAGTTGTGTCAAATGTTGACAAGTGCATGTGATTAAGAAACAAAACAAAAAGGCCTCCCCCCTTCCTTGGGGAAGTGGTTGCACCAGGTCCCCAACTCTCCAGAGAAACCAAACATGCTCCTCACTTGCTGACTTCCGTCCATTAGTGGCTGACTGGAGTTACTGTTTTCACACAGGTATGCATGATGTGACGTTGTGTGTCAATCATTAAAATCAAGATACAGTTAATGTATCCATAGTCAGCTTGTCCAAAAATGCAACTAGAGCTCTTGGTGGTTGTAGGCTAGATGAGCTAGTTAACCCTTCTTGTTAGCTAATAGCCAATATTTCAGAATTAAGCAATATTCATAGGAGGAATGAACGCAATATGAATTTGTTTTGGTTGCTTGTTGTCTGGCCATCTGGGAAGTAGTGAACAGTGATGTTACCTTTTCACCTCTCAGGAAGCCCAAAGAGTGCACTGACTCCCCCCATCAACTGAAGGCTCAGAAAGCAGCAGGTAAAGCAGAAAATTTATCACACAAACAAATGTTGCCACTGACTGTCCACAGCACTGCAAGTACTTTTTGAGTTTTTGACAGATTTAACATCTGAGTGCTCTGTGTGTCTTGTGTAACCAGACACCGGTTAAAATATAACTTTATCAACAATACAGTTGTGCAATATATATAATACACTACATAAAACAAACACCAAAATTGATTGAAAGGAGCAGAGGTCGATTTGGTATTTTACTGGAAAGTTACCAGAATCCTGCTGTACACAAAACAAGGTCGATTTTATGTTTCAGTGTTGATTTGATGTCAAATCAATGACTGAAGAACATGCTGGATCTATTACAGGGTGCAGAACTGATGTTGAACATTTCAACATTTATTATTATCATTTCAATTGTCTTCCTCACAATGTATTGACCAATATTGACATAAGATTGTCACTTGTGACATCTCAAATTCAAACAAAATCAAAAATAGCCCTGTATGAAAACACTTCTTTTCAACAGTATAGAGTGCTGCTGAACTACGACAATAGATACATAATTTTCACTAATAATTTTCACTAATAATGGTTATTACTCATAGCAGACAAATCTAACACACCTTGACCATTTATCATTGCACCGCTGACCTCTAGTGACCAAGTCAGTGTTACCTTGGAGGGTTTCCAAATAATATTGTGCCAGCTACTGTGATTTATTTAAAGCTCTATAGGAAGAAGGTGGTTTTTGGCCGAGGGGATCAAAACAGATGTAAAGGTGCCCGTTTTGTTTACTGGAGCCTCTGCCTCTCCATATATCTGTGCACAGCCCTGATTGGAGGATTTTTCCCAGGAATAGAGTCACCTTTCCAGCAGGATTGTTGCTGGAACAGGGGGACGGCTGGCAGACCGTTAGTCCTCCACGCCTCATTCTCATTTGCAATTCAGATTTACTGTGATCAGTCACAATAAATCTGTACTATTCACAGCTCTGCGACTCAGATCAGTCAGCACAGTTGACAGACCGGACTCGTCCATCAACGTTGTCATCATTATCCAGGCAGGTACATATGCTCCAGTCCTGTCTGCCGTCACATGTGTGAATCACTAGCAATTAGCAAAATATACAGTCAGTGTTCTGTGTTTAGCGAGGTGGATTGCATCCAGAGGTGAGTGAGTCAAGTGCGGGATGGCAGAGGAGGACGGTCTTGACTTTCATCGCATATAAGAGGCTGTGTTAAATAACATGAATTAGCCCTGTGCAGGATGGTGGTGTGGGATGCAGTGGGATGGTGGAGGACATGACCCGGGTGACAACTGACTGGAGTGGCGTAGCTGTGATTGGTGCCAGTGCAGCATGATTACTCCTTCCCGCTGAAACCAGTGTTCAGTACGTGTGGGGCACTGCGGGAATTATAAGTGAGGTGAAAGTATAAAGACTGCTACTTGAGAACAAGTCTCTGACACCGGACGTCTGTGGGAATAGCTAAAGTATAATTGTCTGCTGTTTAAATTAATGTTTCAGACAGTCATCTTTCCTGAATGCAGGGTGGATTGAAAACATTAGAAGTACAAGTTAAAATACATTTTAAGTTCATTTGTTGTAGTTTTTCTCCTTCAATCCAATAACTTTACACTAGTAATATCATTCTGTAAACACCATTGATTTCCCTGTTGGCCTGGCCTGTAATATACAACATGATATTCAATTTGGGGTGAAGTAGTTATTTCAGTAGCAATAATTCTTAATGGAAGATGAACACTCAGACGCCTGTGTGGTGCTGGATGAGGAAGGGGGCACTCCATTAAGTGAAAATCCCAGTCCTGCCCGGAGCTGAGTTCCCATTAATGCAGAAAGCAGTGAACTGGCAAAACAGCTATATCGATAATTCCTCTGTATCCCCAGCTGATTTCTGACCTCGTCTGCCTTCTTTCTCATTTGCAGTTGATTCGCCCTTATCTGAACGATGCTAAAAGACAATTAAAACCGAAGGCTCGGACAATTTTCTTTGATGAAACAGATTGAAAATGTGATCTTCGTTTAGGGATAGATTAACTCGGTGTGCATGAAAAGTCAACATTTAATAACAATACAATGATATAATTTATGTTTTTTAACTTTGAATAAGTCTCTTTATGTTGCAGAGGTCATTTTGAGGGACCTTGCATTATCCTTCAGGACACATCCTGTTCTCTTGTCCTTGCTGTCCTCCTGCAGGCAGAGAGAAGGACAGCAGGGGCTATTAGAGGGCGAAGCAGGTGCTGAAACTGAGCCTGACGTCGTCACGGAGGCATCAAACGTGTGTGCCAGGCGGAGTTAGTCAGTTGGGGCGGAAGAACACTTCCTTCTCTTTGTGGGCGACAGAGAGAAGAGGTCTGGCAGGGACGACAGTGGGAGCAGCTGGAGCATATTAACGCTGTTCAAACTGTTTTTGCAGAGACCACATCTCTGATGGGGGGTCACCGCCGCTTGTCTCGCAAAGCTTTGTTCACATGAAAAACTAGACATCTCACAGCATTATAATGCTGTTCACATTCCCAATGAGCTGTCCAAGCTATCTGAGTCTGAGCCCGTGTGTATGTGTGTGTGTGTGTGTATCATAAGTTCATAGTTCATAGATCAACTATGGAAACACTATGACTTTGACTGGTGATGAACAACGCTTTTGTCAACAAAAAAATTTGTGAAAGAGCTGAAGGACGCTGGTAGAAAGATGACACTGTGAATTTAGCTTTCTCTAAATGATGTCCAGTTATTGGGCTCATGCCCCGAAGCAGGCTGAACCCTGTTGTTTCTGTACTGGTACTTTATTATCATTGTTCTGTCACATTGGCTCAATTTCCTGTGAGATGGTAAATCCTAGAGCCATGAAACTTTGCACCATGGTCTAGCATGGCTTCAGTTAGAACACAAGAAATATGCCCCCGATCGGCCACTTGGGGGCGCTATAATTAAAGGTCAAAAAGTTTAAAGTGTTGTATCTCCCACGCCGTTTGTCCAGTTTACAGGAAACTCGGAACACATGTTCAGCTGACCATACTCTACAACTTTGCCATAAGGATCCTCAAGGTCTGCCTGGAACATTTTTGAGATATTTTGAAAGTTTTGAAAAACACATTTTTAACAACTTCTCCTACACCGTTTGACCGATCACCACCAACATCTGTTTGTAGCATCTGTGGCCCAAGCTCTTTAAATTGTCTTTGCAGATTTTTGATATCTACTTTCGTTTTGAAGATATTAACTGTTAAAGTTGTGGAGGAGGAATGGCCTATAAACTAAATTGTTATAACTTTGTAATAGATTATCCGATCATCATGGAACTTGGACAACATGTTCACATATAAGAAATGAGCATGTGTGCAAAGCCATTCGAAAATTGACCAATAGGGGGCGCCACAAAGGCCAGAAGACTATCTCCTAATTCAATTGGTGAAATTGCACGAAATTTGGTACACATGCTCTAGGACCATGTCCTAGTCACATTCTGAAGTTTGGTCATCATTAGTCAAAGTGGGCGTGGCCGATGGCATTTTGGATTATAACTTAAACAGAATTTCTCCAATCGCTATGAAACTCAGTAATCATGTTCAAACCGTTATCTGGAACATGCACACCAATTTCCAAGAGCCGACCAGATTTTGCCCAACAGCACCACTTTGAGTGTTCAGCTAAACACAGTAAAGGCAGTACGAAGTTGGATATCAACACATTGTTACTTGCTGTTACATTCTTCACTTTCAGAGCTTGACAGCTCGGGGCCTGAGAGCTGGCAAAACAGACAGTAATCTTACACACAGTTCCAGGTTTCAGCTCTGGCTGCTCTACAGGCATGAACCCACTGTTGCCGCTAGCCTCTAAATTGATACAGTTCTTTCTGCTGTATTTTGAATAAATGAAAGATTCAGTACATATCAGGTTTAGTGCAACATTTCAGGGCTTCACTAAAATATACAGTTTTGTCTCTGTCCGTGTCTGTATTCATGCGCTGTAGTGCTCTTTGTGTAAGCTAGTAGCATCACATCAAGTCACACTGAAAAGAAAAATGACTTTTTTGCCTTTTTAGTTCATTCAGCAGTCAATATGGGAGAGTGGAGGTAATTTTTTAAAATGATGGATAATGATGTTTCAGAGGCTTTTCCACTGACAAGAGTAACATTTGAGTGGAAAGCTCTGAATCTGTGACATTTTTTGGCGTGAAAATTGTCAAATTAAAAGATATTGAATATCGGCACAAAATACGTCAATGCAAAAATATCAGCCTTCAAAACCCTCGGCATGAATTCTAACATTAGGTGATGGTGGGCGGTGGACTGCTGCTGTAGCTGCTGCAACATGTTGCTTATGACTGAGACGTTGAATCCTGCAGGTGAGTTTGAATTTGCATTGATGTTGTTGTGACAAAGGTCCAAATCTTTTGAAGATAAGTCTGATTCAGCAGGACAGACTTGCTGCTTTACTTGGTGTTTTACATTTGATCTATATCTATATAGCACAGTCATTCTGTGGCCTTTTGCGTGCAACATAATTACATTATGAGATGAAAAATGACATCTTGTTTCTCTGCCCCCTCACTCCCCGCACAATCACTTTCGCCAAATTCATACACTGCTTCGAGCTTTGAGTCCCAGGCTAGCATTATAATTATTAAATGGATTCGACAAAGAACCCTTGCCACATTGTTGGACACTGTTACCATGGAAAATAACTCATTATGTTTGATTGGATTTGAACAGCTGTAACTGGTTTTGCAACAGATTTGTGATGCAGAAGAGTCAATCTTAGCCTTGCTGTTTGCTGTTTGCCTTCATGAACACAAGCCTCCCCCCAGGCTGTGCACGCTCACTGGAGCAAACAAAACAATAAAAGTGACTTAAAGGTGTTTTAAGGGTCTGGCTGTCAGTCTGCACCTCAGCTAAACCTGCTGTTCCCTCTGAACACAAGATAATAAAAGTGATGCAACCTAATTCTTAAGGAAAGCAACCTTTTTTAATAGTCACAGCCTTATCATATATTGTTATGTTATATTTTTAGTATAGTGGACAAATCAGTAGAGTGATTCTACAAAAACTGAAATATTGTTACCCAGGTTCACACAAACATAACCACATGCAATAGCCTTGATTTGTATCATGCGTAATAATTTCATTGCATATGATGCTCACACTGACGTGCATTGCACTTTCCCTAGTGCTGGATTTTCATGTTTCTTCTGCCTGGTTAGAGGGTTGAATGCACATCTCTCATTCAATACAGGGCCATTGCCAAGGTCTCTATACAATAGATGGCACATCGTTAAGTCTGCCACTTGTGTGGAGCAAGAAAAACAAGCTGCAGTTCAAGGTTACTCACGTCTGGACATGACAACATGACTTAATGTAGATACTCGAATTACCAAAGCACTAAACTATGCATTTGGTATAAATTTGCCATCAGTCATAAGTATGGTCAGGCTATTTTTGCAGTAGGGGTGCGTCTCAAATGCTCCTTTTAAAAAGTTGAAGTCCAGGTGAAGAGGAAGTCTGAGGGAAAAGCTCAGTCTGTTTCCAGCTGAGTTGTTTGCACTTTCACATTCGAGCCGTTTGACAGGAGAGCTAAGCAGTGAGCCAGCACTTCCTGCTGCGGCGGCGAGCTGCGAGCTCAGCTGGGAGTGTTGGTGAACACCGTCAGAGGTAGCCTCCATCATTAAATGTGACAGCTACACTGTGATGTATGATTGACTGCAGTAAACAGCTGGGATAATTAATCACACATTGTAAATGTAAATGCAGGAGTGCTGATGCACTGAGGCTGATTCAGCAAGCTCCACCGCATCAGAGCAAATCCTTATATCAAGTATTACTGCTGAGCATAATCTAATCTTATAATGTGTGTGATGCCTTACAGAAGGTTCAGTGTCAAGCTCAATGCGCTCTACAGGCAGTACCACTCATGGAGTTCATATACAGTATGTTAATGCTATGGTCAAGGACATCCAGTCAACATTTTTGAACATAAACAACTCTATCCCCAAGGCAGAAAACAGAGAACTATAAGCCTCGAAACCTGCGATGTTATGAAGAGAGAACAGCAGAGGTCTGGTCCATAATCAATGAATGGGGCACTGATTTTGTTGGCAGGTTTTATATCAAAATTAGCTTTTTTTTTTAAAGGCTTTGTCATATTCTAAAATGGTTTTATCATTCTATAATGGCCCCCCCACTCAAACAGACTTAACATCTTTATCATTTCATCTCAATTCCTTCAATATGGAGTAGCTGCAGATTTTATAACATCTCAGGATCAAGTCTTATTTCTCTGCTTTAGGAGAAAGTTGTTCATCTTCACAAATATTGATTGGAATGTATCAGACTGCATATATAGAATGCTTTTTTACCATTTATGGTTTTAGGTACTATGGTTTTTGGTACTTTTTTAAAAGGGTAACTCAACTGCCAAATAGCTCACTTGGGATTGCTCCTGCAATCTTATGGCAGCAAAACCAGTTTCCGCCGCTCCCAGAGCCTGAAGTCTGGCAGTAAATTGAAGCAAGTCAAGTGTGACACGGGTGAAGCCACAAGACTCCCTCGGGACGACCACAGAATTTCGCCAAATTTATGATCTCAGTGAGGTACATGACTGCTTTTGAGTGGCGTGTATTGAAGCAGGCGCTAATATAGACTCCGAAGAAGGATGTGACTTCAGATCTGTGTATCTAGTTTGGACCGCTCTCATCAGTGTTACTAATGTTAGTTGTTAAAATATGTTGTGTTGCAAAGTTATAGAAAAATGTTCAAAGAATCGTGACTCAGTCTAGACTTATGGATGTTGAAAATGACTCATTTTTTGAGTGAGTCCCTGCACCCCATGTTTTTTTTTGCCAAACGGATTCACACATATTTACATAATGATGTCCTGTTATGGCTGATGATCTCATGCGACTATAAGCATTCAGCATACCTCAACTAAGTTAACCACCGTATGTATTTTCAGTACCTTTAACAGACAAAAGGGGAATGCGACGACTGCCTGAGAAAAGCAGTTCTACCAAAGTCCGCTCGCTGAAAGGAAACGCCAACACTCCTGTTTCCTTTTCATCACGGTTATCAGAGTAATCAGAGGGCCAGCTTTCATCTTCAAGGTGCAAAATGCACAATGATGGAAGTGATGAATTGGCATTAATCATCATATTTCAGCGGTTATAGCTTGTAATAGCCAGAAATATGAAAGTCACATTTTTACATCACATCATATCAATCACCATGGCCATCTTGTTGACTTTAGTGGCAGAGTACCGGCTAGAGACAGTGTTGTTAACCAAACTTTGTGTCAAAAATATTTGGGGCCAATTAATCACCTCAGCGTGTGTTAACCTGACAGTTTGTCCTTGTTCTGTCCTCAGTGAGTGTTGTTGTTTTGCCACAAGGAAATCATCATGCGGCTAATGCACTTAATAAGTGACAAGCAGAGTAATGTATAGCCTGACAGCTTCATTGCAGAATCAATGGACGCTTGTGGTTTGAGATAATAAGCTCACAGACAAGCGTGATCCCCGTTCATAATGAGGCGAGTAGGTAGCTTACTTTATAGGCTGCTTCAGTTCTTTGATATCCTGAGAAATGTTTTACCATTAGACTCTGTGCACAACTTTGTTTCCCCTAAATAATGTGTTTCCCCTGGCGGTGGCTTGGCCTTGATTTCATGCCAGGGAAGAAAAGAACAAAAAATTGTGAATCGTTTTCCTAGCGCTGCCTTTTTATGGACTGGAAAGTGAGTTTTGGAAAGTTAGTCATCTCAGCACCTGGCAAAGTAATCACTGAGTCACTGATGCTGATCAGTAAGTCAGTCAAACCCCTGCAGATATGTTATGGTCATGTTGTGCTCGGTATCTTGTCTTGCAGTGATCCAATCAGTTTCAGTGAATTTCATTAAGCCGAAGTAACGAAGCGTAAAACTGATTCGTTGTGGTCAAAATTGGTTGTGATAAAGTGCAGCTTTTAAATGTTCCTTGTGAGTTTAGTTAGGAAGAAACTGAACTCGTCCAATTCATTTCATTCATTTGGACATTTTTGTTTTCATTTGATTGACGGGGATGACAGATTCCAAAAAGGGAGGGATGTCAACCAAAAATGAATTACAAAAGTTTATTGTACGCACCGCAGCAAGCTAAGAAACAAACGTGTCTCAGCACTAAGCCTTCATCAGCCTGATGATATAGAACAAGGGTCTGGGGCCGGATTCAAACCAAGGACGTCCCACAATCATTTCTCTCTGTCTGACTCATAATACTTAATGCGCAGCTCGATACATTTTAATTAACTCAGTGAGTAAGTTACCTTGCTCTTACCAAAACCTATAAACCTCCAAAAGAACATTGGGGGAGCAGCAGAGATGAGTGATTCATCTCTGCTTGACCTTATCAAGAAAACCATTTAAGGCTCAAGTCTTGTTGACTCAAAAGATGTTTCGCACCATTTGTACATTAAATGCCACTTTTTGTTTTTGACAGTGGGAGAAGCAAAGTGAATGTTTTGGCTGGCAGAGCGGTCTGATTTGTTTAAATGTTAGCATGAGTACTAGCCAGAATAGAGGAAATGTTTCATTATACTGTATTAATACAAGATTAAAGGTTTTAATGTATGACTGTGAAACCCATTCATTTAAATAGGTCCTATTAATACTGGTGAGAGATAAATATTAGCCTGCATTTGTCTTCCATCAGCCTCTTTGCATCTCACTGGACATTCTCTGCTCTTCATTCAAACAATTGCGCAGATTGGGATATTGTATTTTCTTGTTTTTTTGTGTTTTTTTTGCCCATAAATCTCCGGTGGCTGCTAACAGCGATTGGAACAACAGCAGATGGAGTTGTAACCCATTACAAATGGCTTTTGGCTGAGCAGACGCAGCCACAGCAGAAAGTAGGAGGAAAACAAGAGTTTGGTGGAGGGGAATTCAGTTTCATTCTTGCCCACAGGCTCTGGGGAATATTAGATCATGAAGCAGCCAGACCGTTGAACATCGAACCTGCTGTGCTGAAAGGTCACCAACACCCTCGAACTGAAGAGGCCGCCGACCACCAGAGGGACCCGGCCATTTCTCTGACCCCATCACCGCATCCTCATTGATTTCACAGTCCAGCCCCAGACTGCTGAATGCACAGTCTTGTCAGCGTTTCGAAACTTCTGTACTGACAGCTGCCTACTTTGGTTCGTCAGCAACAATTTGTCCCCCGTACGTCTCCTGGTAGCACCCGAGAATGAGCAATTTTGTAGATACCAATCTGTTCGAGATTGTTCAGCCTACTTTTTCAACAAATTAAGACACCTGGCTGTTCACACTGAGTGTACGAGACAGATTGAGGGGGAAACTGTATTTCGCTGCCTTTGCATAACGATTTCTCTTTCAACTGAAAATTAAACTGCTCAGTTGGATTTAATTAGCACCTGCTGAAATGTAATTTGATGAAAGGTAATACATCCAGGCGTAATATAGAAAACACAAAACATGATTGTTCTGTTAACATTGTTCTATGAATTGAAACGTTAAGGAAATGTCATAAATTCCCAGATAACAATATTCAAATTGATGGATACTGGCAGCTCACATGGTTTCTAACGTTAGTCTCTCTTTGTGACTGTCTCTGTACCAGTTTCACAAAACAACAACATTTGGCAAACACAGCTACTCAAGCATGTGAAGCACATTTGCATGACCAATCCACGGCGCTCCGTTTGTTGTTGCAACATCACAGCAGAAGTTTACATAAGATTTCTTCAGCCTTTATTTTGCATGACAGCAGACAACTTAAGCGGAGGAAAGATGTACTGCACTTTGCAAAATCTAAACCCAAAAAAAAATAACCCAGCAAAAAATAAATAAAGATACAGAAACAGAGAGGTAGTTTCTTGAAAATCAGGTTTTGCTCTTAAATATTCAGTTGTTTATGGCCACTGTGGAAATAAGGACGTCTGTCGCACATCATATAAATAACTAGCTTATAGACTGGAGCCTCAGCCCTTGGCCTTCCGGTGCCATCTCACATCCTTAAAGTCCAGTCGGAGATCATTAACCGTGACATGATGGTGGAGCCTGCGCTATGCCAAGCTCCCCTGCGTTATGCATTACCAATGATTAGCAGGGAGATGCTACCACCTGTCATGTTGGTGGCATCGATACACACACAGCATCCAAATATGTGCAGGACACAGCCAGCAGGCTAGTGATGCTGCTCGCATCTTCCATTCATTCGTACCACTTTAGAGTCAGTTTACAGCAGAGACACTCAAATGTGTAAAAGCAGACATTGCTAACATGGCAAGCCAAGAAATAAATTTAAAAAATACATGTTTAAATTGTATCCACTGATTGAAAACTGTGGTTTCGGATTCTCATCTACAAGCAAGTAAGTGTGCAAGTGTGTCTCCCATTAGCATCTTTTCCCCCCCTGATTGTTTCCAGTTAGCTCCGCCTCTCCTTGTGCATCTACAGAGAGCTTGATCAATGATGATATATTATAAAGCATTACAGCACACTTCAGTATTGGTAATGAAATAACCGTGACACTAATGTGAGAGGGAAAGACTGTAAGATGCCTGTAATTGTGATGGAAGTGTATGTGAGACACCCAGCAGGTGGTTCAGGGTGTGCACTGGTGAGACTGAATTACAACAGGACAGTGAGACTTAACAGTAAGTAAAGAGTGGCAGTAATGGACACAGTAGGCTTCTTTTCTTCACTTGGATATTTCCTTAATGTCGTATGGCGGACGGATTGTCGTGGTCACGGTGGCAAAGCAGCCCTCCCTCCCATCTAAAAGGACTTTTTCCACGACTTGCAGAGGATCTTCTGGAAGGCGCGGCGGAAATCCTGGTTGAAGATGGTGTAGATGGCCGGGTTGAGGGAGCTGTTGCAGTAGCCAATCCAGAAGAAGAACTTAAAGAGCGGCTCGGGGATCTTGCAGGACTCCCGGCACACCCCGTACAGGCTGTAGCTGAAGAAAAAGGGGAACCAGCACACGACGAACACCCCCATGACCACGGCCAGGACGAAGGTGAACCTCTTCTCCCTGGCCTGGGAGACCTTCTTCCTGGAGACCGAGCTCCTGCGGCGTTTCCTCCGGGAGGCGAAGAGGTCCATGGATTTGTTGCTGGCTCTGGACATGCGGCTGGAGTGTTTGGAGAGGGAGCTGTTCTTCCGGCTGGCCCTCTTGGCTCTCTTGGAGTTCAGGTTCTGGGGCTTGTGACCTTTGCCCTCCGAGGAGGAGCTCTCCTCCATGTCGACCTCCTCCGTCTGCCGTCCCGTGGTGACGGTGCGCTGGCTGGGCGTAGGTGGGCACTGACAGTGGCCGTTCTCCCTCTCGCCGTGGAAAGGGGAGGTGGCTTTACTCAGGCCGTTCTCCGTTTGGGTAGCGCCATCGGTCCTGGGATTCTTTCCCGACATGCTTCTGGTTCTGGTTTTGGCCACCTGGTATATTCTGATATACACCAGGATCATGATTAAGCATGGCGCGAAGAAGGATGCGATGCTGGAGGAGAGGATGTACCAAGTGTCATCGTTCAGCTCGCATTGTGGCTGAGAGCTGATGTCATTATTGCTGTCGATAGAGATCAACGGCGGAGAGGATATAAAGGCAGATATAAGCCACACGATTAAGATTATGCACTTGACACGTTTAGGAGTCCGCTTGAGGTTGTACTCTACGGCTTGCGTAACGGACCAATACCGGTCCAAGCTTATTGCGCATAGATGAACAATGGATGAAGTGCAGAACAAGACGTCCAAAGCCAGGTAAATGCCACACCAAACTTTTCCGAAATACCAGTAGCCCATGAGTTCGTTTGCCAGAGAAAACGGCATCACCAAAGTGGCGACCAGGATGTCTGCGGTGGCCAAAGAGACCAGAAAAAGGTTCTGGGGCGCTTTTAGCGCCCTGCTTGTCAGCACGGCTATAACCACCAGTATGTTTCCAACAACGGTAAACAGGATGAGAAAACTTACAAGAGCAGCAATGCCAGCTATTGCTGCCAAAGAATATCCACTGTCCAGGCTCCAGGAGGCATTGAGATGGATCACCGTGAACGCGTCCAATCCGCTGGCGTTAAACGAATCCATCCCGATATTCTGCACTTTATATAAATCCCGGACTGGCTGAACCTTGGCATGTATTCACACTCACCCCTCTAATAACAGGAGAGTCCATCAAAAATGACCCGCTCCGCGGTAAACGCCAATATTCATATTGGTTGCGCCGTGAAAATGCGCGCATGTGTCACGGAATTGGTTTCTACTCAATTAAATGGCAAGTCAGCCTAACTGGAGGTCGCAGCCTGCTGGTCGAGCGGGTTTGAAAGTAACTAACCCAAAGAAAAAACAATATGTCCCCATGTAGCGTACTCCTGCGGCTCCTGTGTGTGCGCGGAGTTGAGTGTCGCTGCTCTCTCTCCTTCAGCATTGTGCGCTCTGCCTCTTAATGATGCCCCATGTGCTGTTCTCACCAAACTAACCCGTTCCTGCCCCGCCCCCGGCACCGAGCATTATTTTCCATATCAATGTGGGAATATGATACGGGCTCTGTAATTGCATGAATAAATAATGCTAAGGACAGGCTTTTAGTCACACAAACTTTAGTCCCACAAATCATTTTAATTGCGCCTGTAAACATCTCAATTTGTTGTTTTATGTGATAAATAAAGTGAATAAAATGAACACATTTGCACAAGTTGAGGCTTACTGTGAGGGAGAAGCCTGGATGTAAACGTGTAGAGAGATTTTAGAGAATGACAAGCATCTCCAGCACCTTGGCAGGGATAAGCATAAACACACTGGAGGTCAGTATTGCTACATATGGAGTAAAGTCTTTCTGTAAGCTGTCCAAGGTTTCTCTCTGTAGCTTTAGTGACAAGTGACAGGAGAGAGACTGCCAGGCTAGTTCAGGTCACAACAATTCAAATTGCAAATAACTGCACAAACTGTGTGATAATAGCATACAGAAATGTGTTGACAAAACACTACAGACATTATTGAAGGACTATTTTTCTCCTCTCTGGGTGAGTGTGTTTGCGTGTGTGTTAGAAAGAGAAGAATGAGATAGAGGAATGTGAGCGCGGATGGAGGAGAAAGTGAGGGAAGTGAAGTTTGAGGCTCGTTTGGGATTTTGGGGTTCACCTCATCAGGCGAGAGTCAGGCTGCACACATGCACACACACACACACACACACACACACACACACACACACCACAGCCAGTAGCAACATGTGCATATTTATGACCGTTTTCCCAAATAAC
>OMOV01048871.1:4337-15428 GCA_900312565.1 Beryx splendens | reverse complement strand
GTGGGGATAGTGCTGCGAGGTGTCTGCCCCCCCCCCCTGCACTACTCACAGTTGCGGTCGTCCAAGCTGAGGCAGCGATCACACAGGCTCAGTTCTCTAGCCCAGTCCGGTCGAGGCAAGCGGACCGAGACCCAGCCTCGGTGGTGCCAGCTGCCGTAAGACTTGGGGTTCACCTTCAGACAAGACTCCAGAAACGACAGCTCGGCCTCGTATATCTTCTGCACATCGTCCTCCTCCCTGAAATAAAAACATCATCCTGCTGTGATATCTCAAGATGATTTATTTGTCAGAACGCGTTATGCAGTAAACTACTTGGAAGCTGCAGCAGAACTGACAGTGATCTAACCTCACAGTCTCCAGGTGCATTAGTATCTCTCTTCTGTAGTTCCAGAGGGTCGCAAAATCAGGATTGGATGACAGCAGTTGCTGGGTCAACTGGAGGGCCTCGTCATCCCAAACACCCTCCTTCCTCTGACAAACACAACAGGGCGAGTGAGTGTGTGAGAAAGGCAAACAGACGGACAGGAGGGAGGGACATGAGACAAATGAGCAGAAGCAGATTAAGTGATTAAGTGATTCTGAATCATAATTCAATGTAGTGAGGATCGTTTATAAACAATGGTAACAAGTAACTAACAAATCTGAAACTGCTTAACGGCTGGCCAGTCAATCAAACTCCATCCGCAAAGCGTAGAGCCTGCTGAAAGTACTATAACTTTCATATACAGCCTGCATGTTATCTTGTCTTTATGGTGCAATGTGCATTTCTTTTGAAAGGACCTTAGAAAAACAGGCATCCCGTGCAGCCACATATATCTTCAGCTTCTTCTCCCGCTCCTTTCTTTTCTCCTCCTCCTGCTGAGCTGTGGATTTAATCTTTACTCGGCCGTGCTGTCAGTGACAGAAAGAGAGAGGGAGGTGGTTCCAGTTCATTATGATGAATAATTGACTCCCCCATATATGTAGGCACTCTGACAATAAAGTGTATGCATTTCAACACAAAATGAATAAAGAATGAGTCTCTTACCATCCTTTTCTTCTGGGAAAGAGACTTCTCTAAAAACCTATTAAACAAAATAGCATATGAAGGGTGAGATTCTAGGTTAGGCCTAGGTAACGTTCATATTATACAGACGCACAGACAGCTGACAGATTCATATGGGCTCAGAAGTTGTGACAAGTAAATCTTATGAGTCCTGACGCCAGTTGATCATCAGTGTGCACGTATCCTGCCGTCAGTGAAGTTAAAAAACACAGCACAGACACTCCTGAGCCATCTGAAGTTAGCCTGCTACGTTAGCTGCGTTGCCAGTCAACAACACTGGGTTGGGCTGGTTCACTGTTCATTCACAGCAGCGTAGGTTAACAGCAACGTGCGACAACAAATGTATTTTATTCATAAATTTTGTAAATCGCTTTACTTACCTAAAAAAACACACGACTGTTTTAACTTCGTTTGCTTTATGTTTTCCGAAATACGGTTAGATTTGTCTGTGTCACTCTACAGACTAACTACAATTTTTACTTCCGTCTCATAAAATTGACGTCACGGAAGGGCTAGTTCGATAATCATGATGTTATGGCGCGCTCTAGTGGATAAATCAGCAAACAACAGCATAGAGTTTGGTCGTGCACATACACACAGGAGAGAGAATGGAGATTTGGGTGGAGGGATTAAATCCCCCTAAAAGTATATAATAAAAAACCTAATGAAAACGGGATGACAGCGACCAAAATGATGCTTGCTGATGTTTTCAGTTCCTCAGTTTAATGTGAACTTGATATACAGTATATTAGATGTTTTACTGAAACTGCTTTGACAGTGAAATATGTCTTTAAATTAAGCACACACACACATAAGAATGCACATACACCATAATATCATTTATTTATTATTCAAAATCAATTACATTTTGCTCATTTGAATCACCAAGTAGCCTATATCTAAAAGTGTATTTGCAAAATATTCAGAAAACTCAAACAAAATAATATTTGTGACTAACAGGTCATTGGTTAAGTTACATACTTAACATATTGACCTAGTAGACGTAGGCCCTTTTATACACCACTGAAACTCCCCAAGTAAGTGCAAATTCTGCAGCACTATAATGCAATTTCCATTGTCAACAGCCGGCTATGCAAAGAGACTGGCCGCTCATTTCATTCAGGATCATACATTTCTCTGTGGGGGTCAAAGAGGTCTTTCGATGGCAGGGATCTGTATCCTGATGTCTGAGAGAAGTTGAGGGTCAGCTGTTCGTCTATGTTTCTGCCGATCTGAAGTGTGGCCAGCCAACCCAGGACGTTCTCAAAGTTGCTGTTTGACTTTTGTCTGTCCGGTAAAGACCCAGCTACAGACGACGGTGGGCTGTCGCCACCCACTATGAATCAAACAAAGCACAGATTGATTTTGGTGTCATGGAGAATGCTTTGGTGCACGCTACAAACCATAAAACCATGTTTTTACTTACGGCTTGGGATCAAGAACTCCATGCTGTTCCGAAGAAGATCTGAGGATCTCAGTATGTCCTTATTCAGTTTTTCAATTTCCTGGCTGATTTTCTTCTCTATCTTTTCCTCTTTCTCCTTTCCATCCTTCTTCTTTTGACCAATACCTTTCATTTTTGACATCTCACCAACTAATGATCGATGATCAAAACGAAAGATTAGAAAAGAGAGCATTTATGTTAACATAAAACAGCGTATTGATCATCCCCATCACAGCATAATACTCACTCAGTGGCTTGTGCTTGGTGGTCGTCTCACTTCCCCTGAGCTCAGCCTGCAGGTCGAGGAGTGTCTGCCTGAAGCCCGTCATCAGCTCCAGCTCTCTCCTCCTGTACTCCTGCTCCAGACGTTGCTTCAGCACTTGCTTGAGCTCCTTCCTCCTGAACTTTTCCTCAATTCTCAAGTGGACGTCTCTCATGTCAGGGCAGAAAAGCTGGCCGCCGTTCCCTGCCACCATTTCCTCTATCTTCTCAAACAGCTCGGTAACCTGGTTAGTGTCCGTCTTCTTCATGTTGTTGAGGACGTGGAACTTGTTCTCACACTTGTCTACCAGCCACTGCAGAGAGCATCTCTCCCTCTCAATGTGCTCCTCTATGGATTTGTCTTCTAGCCTGTCTCCGTAGGTGAAGACAACCAGCGTGTGTTTCCACACACTGGCATCGAACAGGCTCATGTGTTCCTCCATCGCTCTCTGCCGAGCTTCTGTGAATGCCAAGTCCAACGGGATGACCAGCAGAACAGCATGGGCTCCCGAAGGGCAAAGAGACAAACCTCGGACAATTTCTTTGTCCTTCTCCTCGGTGCACTTGGAGGGATCCTTGTGCCACCCTGGGGTGTCAATCACTGTGACCATTCTGCCTGCAACCTCTCCCTTCTCCGCTTCACAGAGTTCATTCTGACAGGTGGCGAAGACTTCTTTGCGCAGGAGGATATTTCCCGTTGCGCTCTTCCCAACTGTCTTTTGACCAAACATCACCAGCCTGAGCTCCTGTAATTTATTTCTGGAACCTGAGAAGAAAACGACTATCTGTCATTACAAGCTGAAAGACCAGTATCACACACACACAATATGAAGAAACAGCGGGGTGTTGTTGCACTAACACACATTTACCAATAGCACATTTACTCATAAATAAAAATTGTGACACTAATGTTGCAGTGGAATCTAAACTCTACCTTTGAAACTCGCTCGTTTGGCTTTGACTTTGCTTTGCCTCAGTTTTGCTCTTTTTTCCACTTCCTTTCTTCTTTCCTTAATGGTCAGAAAGATCTGCTCATCCGGGACAAAATGGTTCCAATCGTTTCCAGCGACAATTTCACTGACTTTCTCCAGCATCTCTGTGACCTGAGTGCCATCATCTTTATTCTTATTATCAATGACATGGTACCTATTGCCACATTTGTCAACAAGAGACTGCAAGGCCGTTCCCTCCCCTTCGATGTACTCCTCTATGGTCCTCCGCCCCAGCCAGTCCCCTCTGGTGAAAACTACAAGGGTGTGTTTCCACACATCTTCCCTGAGCAGCTCCAGGTGTCCCGTCAGTGCGTCCCGGTGCTTGGCGTTAAAGGATGCATCTGCGTCGATCACCAGCAGGAACACATGGGGCCCGGGGCGGCACAGAAACATGCTGCTCATGACTTCCTGCTTGATCGTTTCGGGGGTGTCAGAGGCCAGGAAGCCTTTCCACCAGCCCGGAGTGTCAACCAGAGTTATAGCAGTTTTGTCCACGTAACCCTGCCTGACCGCTGAGTGTGTGGTTCTTTTCCCATCCTCTTGCTCTTTGACTCCTAAGATGGTGTTCCCTACTGAGGTTTTCCCGACGTTTCGACTTCCCAAGAGCACCATCCTGAGTTCTGGGACCGGTTTTTGGGTTTCTGTTGTCAGAAAAATCAAAGCATAGTTAGGCGCGGGGCTTACAGCAAGCCATAGATTTTACTAAAGTGATGACAACAATATTGCAAACAATGATACAAGAACAAACATTACAGCAATGTTTGAGTTTACCCAGCATTCACCTGGAATTAGTGCTTTCATTTTCTGCTTTTGTTCCTCTGCCCTCCTCCGTCTCTCATCTGCCCTTTTGGCTGTTGCCCGTTGCTTCTCTTGAATGATTTGAAAAGTAAGTTCATCTGCTTCATAGCAACCGCCGTTGTTATGCCACACCATCTCGTCGATCTTCTCCAGCAGCGATGAGACCTGCGATGAGTTACTTTTGTCCTTGTTATTAAAAACATGGTACCTGTTCCTGCACCTCTCTACTAACCACTCGAGCGCCTCTCCCTCATTCTCGATGTGCTGCTCTATGGTCTTCTGCTGGAGGAAGTCCCCGCAGGTGAACAGCACCATGGTGTGTTTCCACACCCTCTCTCCCAGGAGCTTCATGTGCTCCTCCAGCGGTTTTCTCTGCTCCAGGGAGAAAGCCGAGTCTATAGGAATGACAAGGAGAAAGGCGTGCGGCCCGGGTGGACACTTGGACACGTTGAGCTTGAACGTCTGTTTGTCCCCCTCCGGGATCTCGGCGAGGGAGTGGGAGCTGTTCCACCCTGGGGCGTCGACCACAGTGAGCCTGCGGCCCTCCACCGCCTCGTGTCTCAGTTCAGACTGAGCTGTCCTGGTTCTGCCGCACTCAAAGCGTTCCCTCCTCAGTATGGTGTTGCCAGAGGAGCTTTTACCAGACCATCTCCCACCAATCAGAATGATCCTGACCTCTGGCAGGGCAATGCTGCCTTTACTCCCTGCGAGGCAAAAAAAATAATGAAAATCACTCTTATTGGACCAGACATATAATGCCGAAACAGAGAATATTGACATTGTTGGGTGGAAACCTTTTATCTCCAAAAGACATTTTTACAAATTCCTTGTTTTTAGCTTGATAGTAACACATTTTTGGCATTATCCAATTGACTTTGAAAGAGTTTCATAAGCCCCAAGAGGTCAGAGGTTTTTCTCAATCATAGAAGATCCTGTAATCCTTCAGTGAAAACATTAAAATAGCCAAAATTGGGAGTGACAAGGTTTCCACAGCGATATGTAAAATGTTTCTGCTGCTTTAGATTATGACTGATAGAAAAGAAATATTGTAGTAAAAGTGTGCTGTGTTGTTCCTCCGCGAGTTATTTCTGAGAGTTTTTGACTTTCTAAATCCTTTTCATTTGGTAAACTGAGTCATGCTTTGGACAAATCTGCGCTGATGCCTGGAGAATAACAACAATGGGAAACAAGATCAGAACAGTGAATTTTTTTTTTGGAGCATTTTTTTTAGACCTTGAATCAAAGCAAATTATGTTGGATGTCAAATGAAAAAAACTTCAAGGAAATGAGATCAGTGGTATCAGCTGAGAATGAGTCATCGTCCTCCATCAACACTGGCGTTTTGTTATGTTTAGAAATTTTTAAAAAAATATCCTCACTTCTTTCCTGACATCTAAAAATATACAACGGCAAAGGCAAACGCATGAAACGTCTGCCAAAGGGCAGGCTTATGAAAAGCAGGGTTTACCTTCTTGGAAGGTGATTATTTTAGGTGATAAATCGAGTCGTATCGTTCCGGTAATCAAACTTTTCCTCTGTTCTTACTGGCAGACAGGAATCAGGTCTAGCTGGCTTTGCTTGGCATTGTACCAGAGCCTTCAGGCTTCAGGTAGTGCGATGTTGATGTTTGAACACATACCACTTCTCTCACATAGAGACTGAGGCTGCCTGTTTTTGTTGTATCATTACTGACTTATCTAGTGATCAAGGCAAATGGTCTCCACACACTGTTGACTGTTATACAGATTGTAAACAATTATCCCTTTAGTTAAAATATGCTGTTTGACTGAGCTGAGTTTTAGCCCACAGTAGTTCTGCATGTTACATGAGAAAAATACATAATCTGAATATTTTATAGTGCTAAATCTACACAACATATCAGCCAGAGCTTTGACTCTGGCTGATACTTGATAATGGGACACTTAAGCTTAAAGTAACTGCGTCTTGAAGCACCTTAAACTATGTATGTGTTAAATGATCTGGATGAACTCACAAAGGTTTGTCTCCATGTTGTCTGGTGTGCTTCTTGTCCCCAGCCGATCTCTCAGCTCAGCAGAGGTCAGTGAGGGTGAATCCTCTCAGAAGTTGGCCCTCAGGTTTAATATGTTCAGAAAACGTCCATCAGACTTCACTCGCCGCCAGTCTATGTGTGACTGCGTGCAATGTGGAGGGAAACTGAACCTTTGTATACAGTAGGGCCACCTAACCGGTTTTACCAGGGGCACGAGAAGTTGTTTGTTAAGCCTAACCCAGAACCTATTTTTATGTCATTCAAATAAAATAACAATTACAGTGGATAACAAAATACCCTCTCAAATTTTATACTGTTATTGCCCTGAGGTCTGATTAAAAAAAACATTAAATCAGACTTTTCCCACTTTAATTTAGATATTCAGCCATCAAACTCAAGGTAAAAACAACTTATTTAAGATAACGTATTAAAAAAACAAAAGAACTTGGTTTCATAGATGTACAAACCATTGAGTTAATAGTTAGTAGAAGCCCCTTTAAACTTGATAACCGTCTATTTGGAGACATCTCTGCCAACACATCAGGATGTAAGAATTTTCTCCCATTCTTCTTCTTTGCAGAAAAGTTCAAGCTCACTCAGATTTGAAGAGGACCTCCATGCTCACTCCGCTTTAGGCCAAGCCAGAGATTTTCGACAGGATTGAGGTCTGCACTCTGACTGGGCCACTCCAGGATACTGATACTCATTTCCTCCAGCCACTCCTTGATTGATTTGGCTGTGTGCTTCAGATTCTTGCCATACTGAGAGAGATTAACGTCTTATTTAAATTGAGCTTTTTTGTTGCAGAGGGCAGCAGATTTTCCCTCAGAATATCTTGTTATCTGGAGCTATTCATTTCCCTCCCTATCCCCTCTGAAGAGAAACAGCCACATATCTCCATGCTGCCGCCACCATGCTTCAGGTACTTTGTTCTCTGGGTGAGGAGGAGCTGCGTTGGCTCTGCACCAAAACATACAGTATCTTCTGGAATTAGGACCAAAAAGTTCTGCTTGGTTTCATCACACCATAAAACATTTCCTCGCATGATCTTGGGAGACTGGCGGTGTCCGCTTGCATAATTTACATGGGACTGGATGTTCTTTTTAGTGAGAAGTTGCTTTCATCTTGGCACCCTAACTCACTGCGCAGAATTATGGAGTGAAAAGTGAAATGGGTACACACACACATGCACACGCACACATACACACACACACACAGTCCTGGAGATGCCAGAACTCCTCCACTTCTTGACTGTAGTCTTCACTGTTGCATGGTATTCAAAGTCTTTTTATATCCCTCTCCTAATCTTAACATTTGAACAAAAACATCTCAAAGATTTTGTGTTTGCTCGCTGTTGCCTGTTGTCTCCTCACACTGATTTACACTATGCAACAAAGAAAACCTCCAGTGAACTCCTAGTTTTAATTAATCTAATTAGGATCACTTCATTTAATTAAAGCTAGAGGAAAATTAGCTGTTACCATGCAGGGTAATGTGATTGGTTAAATCATAACGCAATTACAAACCACAAATTGAATGGGTGTGCGCCACTACGGCGTTTTAGCTCTCCATTTTTAATGCATTATCAGGAATGAAGAGCATTTTGTTTCTACTTTGCGGCTTATTTTATTCAAAGTAAAGTGAAAAAAATCAAATGGGGTTTTATTTCAGGTCTCAGGGCAATAAAAAGTAAAAGATTTGGAAGGGTGTGTAGACTTTTGATATTCACTGTACATAAAAAGAATGATCTTACTTTAGAACAAACTAACTGCAAACAAAATATATATATGTTGTACACAAATATTTATTTTAAAGTGGTGTACTTCATTGAAATGTAATATATTCAAATACGTGTGTCATGCCCTCACAACAACTGTCACTGACATGTGTGTCTCTCCAAGACCTAACGGCATTTAAATTCAGATTTTAAATTCACATCCAGTGTAGCAGGAGAGTTAAAAAACAGTGTTCAGTATTCTCTGGACATGATTCAGGTGAGCGCGACCCTTTAGCTGACGGGGTATAACTGCTTGTCCAGCAGATTGGACATCTCCATCCAGGACAGGTCCCACTGCACCTCTGTCACATCCTGCTTGGTCTTGGGAAGCTCCACTGCTGGTAGCTCTTCTTTGGAAACTGGCCAGCAGCTACGGGTGCACAATATTTGGTACCTTCAACCAAAAGCAGACATTTAGTGAGCAGTTTGACTTGTGATTCATTTTATAAACGACACATATGTACAGTAGAGAGAGTGATAAGTGAACTGAGCCACTTTTACAGTTGCTGTAACTGACCTGTAGTGATAAACCAGCCAAACCATCAGAGGAATAAAGAGCAGAAGTCCGACAACCCAGCAGGTCAGAATAATCCAGGTCCAGGTGCCTGATCAAGGAAACAAATCATATTTATCTATACACAGTATTCTGTTACACCACTGCACGGCCATCTTGGTAGCAAAACAACAACGCGCTGTGTATATTGTAGGAAATGCATGCGACATCATGGGAATACTATGAATATGTGTCACACTAACACCTGGGTAGTGACTGAAACTGTGTGGTGTGACTGTAAATCAACACAACATACTTCTCAGAACGTCATACAGTAATGTGGTTTGTAGGTTTTGTGCTGATGTTAGATTACAGAAACGTGGACATGACAATTTGAAAAAGCAGCTCTACTGAAAAACATTTATAATTACCCCTTCAGATTTAATTTCTAAAGCACAAATAGCACCGTTTCAGAGGTTTGAATGGGTGCAATACTCGCTCCAACACGGCTGCTACAGAAACAGTGAGTTAAATTGAGCTGTTCTTTGGTTCTTGCAGCTTATTATTTGGTCTTTTTTTTATCATGCAGTCAGAAGATAATTCTCTCAGAAGGGCAGCCTCACACCGCTGAGAGTTATATAAGATATAACAAACTGAATTCTCAAACATTATGCTTGGTTTATGCATAGCCCACTGTATGTCTGAAAACATGACAGAGTTTATCCAAAAAAAGGAACCAGAGGTAATTTATAAAGTAATACATCAGTGACATATTTACACATTTCAGTAATCAGAAGCTGATTACTTTTCTTCGCCTGGTAATCGTCAAAATTTATATATCAGTGTATTCCATTTAAAACTAGTGGGTGTATCAACAATTTGAAATCAGTTTACCATGAGTGGAGGCTGTTGTCCCATCTGCTGATGCTGAGTTGCCTAAAACAGAAAATAAAACCATACCCTTTCAAAGATTCACGTTCGGTGATGCAACATAGAATGTTAAATATGTGAATGATATTGAATAAATGAAACAACGGCCATCCTTCCTCACTTCCCACTGATAACCAGCTCTCTGGGCTCGCCATCTCTCTGTCCTGGGAAGCACACCTGTAGGAGCCTTCGTCTGCCCTCGTCACATTTTCAATCATCATCCGTATGACATTCCCTGAACTGTCAGAGCTGTGAACTTCCACTCCATCTTTGAAGAAGGTGGTTTTGTTGCAGTTGCTGTTGCAGTTCCAGTACTGGCAGTACAAGACCACTTGATTGCCCTCTGGAACAGTGAAGGCGGGGCTCTTCATGATGATGGTCCCATCTGTTGGACAGAGATTATCATCATGCTTAATGGATACCTTCATTGTAGCTCGTTAAAAATACCTGTATGACCCCTGGACATATCAATTATTATCATCATTTTTCATACATCAAATACACTCTCTCTATCATGTCACACATTAAAGCCCCAGTCTAGGATTTTTGGACCGTCTACACTCCCAGTCAAAAGATTGGACACCACATTTTCTTTATTTTTTGTATTTAGAATAACAGTAAAGACATCAAAACTATATAAAATAACATTATTTAAAGAAGGCTCCATTTGCCTTGATGGAAAGGCAAAGGCTTTGGAAAGAAATTCATCATCATCATCATTCAGCATCATCTTCACTATTTATATTTGTCAAAAAACAAACAAATTTCAAGCATTTAAGCATCAGCCTTTAGATCAAAACAACTTTGAGCTGATCAAAAACATAGTGCATTCAATCAGCTGTGTCCAAACATGACAGACTGGACCAGTGTGTTTGTGTCTTGGATGGACTTTGCACTACAAAGACTCACAGCTGATGGTGATGTTGACTGCGTTGCTGCGGCCCTCAGCACTCTCACACCAGTACAGCCCACTGTTGCCACTGTAGACCCCGGAGAAGACACAGGCGTTGGGGGCGTCCGCACTAACAGCGCCCTCTAGCGAGGAACACGGTCTGGTCTGGAAGTCTGCGGTCCTCAGTCCAAAGTCCTGAGAGAACTGCCTCAGCCTCCAGCCGGAGGAGTTGCTCCGAGACTCAGGGCACCGCACGGTGAGATGCTCCCCGCGGAAGAGCTGCCTGCTGCTGGGAGACACAGTCAGCAAGGGAGGGGGCAGGTCTGAAAGAGGGGGAGAGAGAGAAGGAGAGAGAGAGAGAGAGAGAGAGAGAGAGAGAGAGAGAGAGAGAGAGAGAGAGAGAGAGAGAGAAGAGAGCAAAAGAGGGGTGTAGGTTTGTGACCCACAT
>OMOV01048774.1:2216-12962 GCA_900312565.1 Beryx splendens | reverse complement strand
CGAGATCACTGTGTGACTGGAGTTCAGACGTGTGCTCTTCCGATCTCAAATACCAGATTAGATTCCTGTGCTGCCGTGTGCTTTGCACTGCAGAGGGTACTTGGGACGTTTGGACTCAGCCGAATAATATAGATCTCCTTCCCTCTCTCACACACACACAATTGTGAATGTTCATCATATCATTTGAAACCGGCAGTGACGGGACTCAGAAGCCCTCTCCAATCTTGTCTAATTAACTCATCAGGAAAAGCTTCAACTAGGTTAATCTTATACCTGGGGAACGGCAGAGTTTTAATAGCCTCACAGCTCTAACTGGGTTAACCCTCTCCTGTCCGCTCCTCTCTCTCTCTCTCTCTCTCCGTCTCCTTCTCTGCCTCCTCTCCCCTCGCTCACCTCTCCTCTCATTTCCTCTCCTACCTCCCCCTCCTCTCCTTTGCTCTCCGAATTCTGTGACGACACAGTCCCTGTCAGTTTTGGTCCAAAGGGACTTCTAAGTGGGTTACCACACAGGCCACCCCACTGATACCGCCTCAAATAGGTTACTTCACACACTCTCTCTTTCTCTCTCTACGTCTCTCTCTCTCTCTCTCCACACACATACGCAGTGGGACATAGCTCAATTATATTCAAAGTAATTCTCACCGAATAAACAAATAGACACACACACAGCATCAGAGGCTGACGCTCATTACAGATGGATAAGAAGAGAGGCTGGGTGAGAGACAGGTGGGCTTGGTGACAGAGAAGTCAAATCAAAGACGGAAATAGACAAACAGGAGCTAGACGTGGTGTTTCCTGTGCCTGGTACATGTTAGCCAGTGTGAGCAGACACATCAGGCCAGATGGATCCAAACGATGGGTGTGAAGTTACTTTTCACAGATTTATCAATATAAGGGCTGCTCATTATCACCAAATGACAAAACACCAGCTAGCTGCAGAAGGCATGATGTTGTACTTTAATTCTAGTTATGAATATGAAATATAGCTGTAACACCTAGCATGCATGTCTTGTCCAATTATATTATTTAGAACAGCCACTGCATTACATTAATGTGTTTATCACAGTCAAGGGGACTTAGCAGCTTTACTTAAGCTTTGCTCCATGCCCTGTCCGTCACGTCACACAGGCTTTTTATGGCCTTCTTTATTGCTGTGTGGATGAATAGTCGATGCTTATCAGTTGACCGGTTGATGTGTCGGCTAGTCGGCTGTTCAGTGCATCCCCTAATCGATATTGGATTCATGTTTTTGTCCTGATCATATCTCTTTCATGTTTTTGTCCCGATCATATCTCTTTCATGTTTTTGTCCCGATCATATCTCTTTCATGTTTTTGTCCCGATCATATCCACAGGAAAGTCACCTAGCAGCGGGTGCCAAGGTGCCCCCTGAGCAAGAGCGCCTAACACCCATGTATATGTGTGCCAGCCAGCACCAAGAAACTGGCTAATATCAGCGTAATAGTGTAACACAGTGCAACAGGCAGTTGCTTGCAATATGTCCAAGTGGTTACAACTGAAAGCCGTTGGGCTGTCAGCGAGGGAGACGCAGTGTGACAGGGAGCACTCTGCCTGTCCACTGGGAGAGGCTGTGCCAGAGCTAGTGCAGGGAAACGACCCACATGTAGAGCAGTATCTGCTTTGAGAAGCTCCATCAGCTATATGAGCCCATTTTTATTGACTGTGTGTGTGTGTGTGTGTGGGGGGGAGGGGGTGTGCCTTAGCATATCTGTGTGTAGGTGTGTAGGTGTGCGTCTGTGCGTGCGTCTGTATGTCACAGGTATTCTCCGTCTGTTCCAGATGGGTGGTGGTAGGTGGACAGACAGGGCCATCCATCACATCAGCTTACCGGTCATCTGAGGGCTTTGCTCTCTCAGGATTATCGTACTTTAACTAATTGCTCGCGCCTCACCTGGGCGCGCATGTACAGACCACACGGCCATCGTAAGCTCTTATCACTTTGGTGATTATCAGACGGGGGGGCTTTGGAGATGCCCCATCCCGGAGCTCCAGCTAGCAAGCAGGTTACTTAGCGATTGCTTTTGTGGCAGCAGTCTCTCTACTAAAGCAAGGAATCTCTGTTTGTGTGTGAGTGTGTGTGTGTGTCCTTCGCATATCTCGAGAACCGTTCGTCCGATCGACGTCACACTTGGCGGGTGTGTTGCTGGGGACCCGGGGGCGTGCAGTGTTGAAATTGGTGCAATTTGGTGCACTGCACTAGTTAATACAATAGCGGTCACCATTCGTACCGTGAAACTCATTGATGTGAATGGACCACTTGCCGCCATATTGTCAGTGATGCATGTCCATTAGTGCTTTCCTCTGCTGTTTATTTCAATTCATCAGACTCTTAAGGAATAAGTGGCGACCTCCGTTCCTCGAGGTTTTGCATTAGTGAGTTTCTTTCTCTCCGTCTCTATCACTCTCTCTCTCTCCGTCTGTGTCTCTGTCTCTCTCTTATATGGTAACACAGACAGGAGCACTCCCCAAGTTGATGTCTGTCAAGTGTTCACTTCATCTCATCCGTCTCCCCGAAAACCTTCTCATCTGTGTGTCTCTTCTCGCCCTCTCATCTCTCTGTGGAGCGAGAGAAGGCACCCAGGGGAGAGCGAGGGAGGGAGAGAGAAGGGATCCCCTCCTGCTTGCTTTTCAGGAAACATGTCGGGGCCCGGGCCTAGTTAATCGACTCTCCGTCAGCCCCAGAGAGACTCCAGTCTTTTGGAACCACCACGCCTGACTTGAATTAGAGATGTATTCAATTAGTTTTCTGCGGTTGATTGATCAAGTCTGGCGTAGTGGAAACAATGGCATTGCTTTTTAAAAGAGCGAAAAGCCCACCCTCCACGTATTCCTGGCAGTCCAAGGCTAGGTTCATCTGTAATTGTCAAGAGAAAAGCTACACAGTTTGGTGCATCCACCGTCCTTCTTTTGCTGTGTGATGGGAATTTATATGTAGTCTATAAGAAATCAGACCTTTCTCCTGCCACTGGGAAATGTGCATAGTTCAAGAATAGAATGGTCCCTCCTCTGCACAGCTGAATAGCCTAATATCTGTGTGGTGGCAGGGTGTTCGATGTATACTGTAAAATGGGGGAAGAGGTGATAATGTTAGTCATTTCTGCTGTCCCTCTGTGTCCCTCATATCCATTGGTAGCCACTCTCCAAACTGCGACCAGTGTAGCCTTTGTAGCCGTCCCTGGTTTAAATGCTTGCAGCATTGTTCCTCCAGCTCCAAGGGAAATGGTTTGGAAAGTCCCGTAACACTTATGCAGAATAAAGGCTATGTTCACACTGGAGGCCTCCTTGCTCAATTCTGAACTGCTGCTCATATTTGATTTCTTTGGATGAGTGTTTATATCTATTCTAGGATGTAACCCATATCTGATACCAAAATCAAAAAGACACACGTGCGCTGAATTTGGCTGTTTGTCTGTTTCATTTTCTTTCCATTGTTGTGTCTCGTTGTCCTCCATGCCAGCACTGGCCCAGCCAAACTGACACTGTTGACATGATTGACATAAGATTTACTTGTTGTCATGGCAATGCTGAAATTCCGATGCGAGTGTTCAAGTGACGTGCCTTGGGATGCGACTGTAACAAAATATATGATTCCATGCAGCTTTTTGCTCTTCACGTGAGGCTTGGGCGATATCAAATCAACGAGTGGCAGTTCCTTTGATGATGATAATGATGTAGCATGTTAACATCGCTACTTTGGTGGAAGAGACTCAGACTAGCAGTTAGGCCCATTACATATGGCCCTTTTGCACTAGATGTGTTTCTTCCTTTATTCCCTTTATTAATTTGTCATCTCAATACTGTTAATTAGCAGCTACATTGTGCATGTTGGGAAATAAAGGTGTTTGTTTTTTTACTCTGAGTTATTACACAATTATGAAGACATTACTGCACTTTGCCTGTTGTCGGTGGTGACGGCAGCTTCGCAAACTCTGCTGGATTGGGATTTGAGTTGGGCAGGATCCATGACCAGTAGAAATTCTCTTGCTGATTTAAAGTCCTTGTTTTTTAATTTTTTAATTTTTGTTAGCGTAAAATGTGAAAATGCAGCTTCCTCCTCACGCAGTCAAAGTTACGTTTATGAAGCAAGTTAGCCTAATTAACCTCTCTGTCCCTTTCTCTCTCTCCCCCCTTCTTTCTTGCAGTTTTACTCTCACACACTCTGCCTTGCTCTCTCTCAAAATACTTAGGCAACAACATGCCCCAGTTAAATCTAGCAGAAGACGTCTTGTAACATTGTTCAGCCCGCCCTGCACGTTCAAACCAGCAAACCTCAGCCCACTCCCTCACCTTGTGTTGCAGTATACTCGCTCGCCCCAGCTGACTCCGGCACTGCTTTCTTTGTAATTGTTCATAAAGCTATTTTCCCCCCCCGTCTTCTCTAGTTACTCACAGATTGAGCGGGTACAGCTTGTGTTAAGAATAATGTGTTAAGGAGTTATTATGTTTGGGAATGCTACCTTAGCCCTGGCTGGTGGGGAAGCTGATTGATGACAGCGGACGTCACCCAATTTAGGCTAATCCAGGTGTGCTGACACTTTTATTATTTGGTTCGAACCCAAAGAAATGCCAAATAGGTGCAGTTAAATTTTTTTGGAATAAGATTCGCCATCTTGCTGCCATTACAGAAAAAATATGTGCATGATTTTACGTGCGAGTGGCCTCTGTAATTTTCGATACATTTGGCACAAATAACAGCTGTGCCGCCGACTTGTTTACCGTGTCATTACCGTGGCAGAGTGACAAATGTTACCATCGCCTCCCAATATGGTGCTTAATGATAATATTATTATAATATCATCACCCACGCCTGGTTCACACCGATTCAAAACCATTAGAGCTGTGTCACGTGAGGGCAAAAAAACTGAATTGGGACAGTGTGAACATCTGTTATCTAAAGGACGCCACTGTATCTGTAGATTCTTATCGTGGAGAATATAAATAACACCATGGTGAATGTCACGGATTTACAGCTGTGAGACGGTGAAACAAATTGGCACCTTCAGTTGGGTGAAGTCTTGGTGGCAGCCCGACCACCGCTCTGCTTCCGCTGCGTGTTCGCCCACTTCATCAGTCGCTTGCACACATCACAAAATAGGACAGGAGGGAAACTTGCCAGGTCTGTGCTGCTTACTGATGTGCTGCTGCGCTGCCACTCGCATTGTGCTGCTGGTGAGAAGTGCTGCCTGCTATGAGTACGTGGCTGTTCCTCTCACCAGCCACCGCCACAGCTGCCACCTGCTTGGATCTGCTCCTCTGCACCCTGTGAGGGGATGCAGTGAGCGCTCTGCTCGCTAGATTTATAGCGCGCTGAGGTATGTGCACAGGGAGCAGTTCTACCTCACTGACTATCTTCACCAAAAACATGAGTTGTCCAGGCCCAAAAATATGAACTAGGCATGAATGGCTGCCAAGGGTAAAAAGACCTTTAATATTTATCTAGGTTTAGAATAGTCTAGCAGCAATAATGGATCTGACAAATTACTTTAATTAAAGGTCATTTGCAAAACATGATTCATATTCAGTTCTTTTATTTGGCTACATATGAAAGAAATGTGATCTTTGGCCGTTACAACAGTATAAGCTGTGCTTTTAGGTAGAGGAACACCTCGTAATGGTTTGGCCTTAAACCCGATGATGTAACAGGCTTTAACGTCCACAAGGCACCAGATGCTCTGCCCCGTTCTCGCTTTGGTCTAGGCGACTCTGAAGCATTAATACAGGCTAATGAGCAAGACTGAATTATGAATATACATATGTTAGTTTAGTTAGCATTTACAGCGCTGAAGTGTCATCAAGCAGTTGTCAAATGGCGATACCTTTCAGGGCTGCTCTTAGTCTTTATATCCATTACAGTGCCGAGAATTTCTGCAGGAAGAATCACTTTTTGAAGTGTGAAGTTTCTGTCTATAACCCACTGCAGCATTCGACTCAACATGGCCGTAGGACACATACTCAAAATCCAAATGCCAATAATGGAACAGATGGAGGTGACATTTTCTTTTGGAGGGACATCAACGTACAGTTTGGTAGGCTACGACCAAGGCTGGCTGAGTGTAGTGTGGCTCTAAATCAGTGGCTCAGGCCTTGTTTGAATCCCTCGTCTCCCACAATAGGTTCAATATTCAGCCAGCTAATTCCGTTACCTTTCCCAGTATCTCTCTTGCATTCCTACTTCCCTTTCTCTCGGCGTCTCATCTTCTTAAAAGTTTCCCTAATGACAGTCGAGTGTGGGCGAGAGTCGGCGTGGTCATCTGCCTTGACACTCGCTACGCTCATAACCGGCCTATTCCTTATTGTAATGTGTCATTAAATGCCTGATAATGTTTGCGGTGTTTGTGGATGGGAGGACGTGCGTAGCGGCTACCACTTGTATTCAGCACTAATGCAGGACAGATACGGGGCGGAGGGACAGTGCTGATGCAGGACAGATAAGGGATGGGCAGACTTTTCTAATGGCTAACACTGTACTACTAACACAGGATAGCTGTGGGGCGGATGGCTTCTATCATCACTGTTATTAGGGCAGTAAGCCACATGGCACTGGGAGAGCCCAGGGGTTTACCGTGTCAGGCTTGCCCAGGGAGGGTGCACCGAGGGCTGGATTCCAAAGTGGTGTCAGCCCCGCCTGCCTGTATTTGGATGGATAGTCTCTGCAGCAGGAGCAGCTGGCACCGGGCCTCGGGACTGAAGACTCTCCTCCTCGTCCTCCCTTTTGTATTCCTCTCGCCTCTCTCCTCAGGACCGACGACTGATGGAGAGAAAAGGAAGGGAGGGTGTGCGGAGGAGAAGGCCAGAGACAAGAGACACAGAGCTGGCAGACAGACAACCGAAAGCATGAACCAAGCATTTGTCTCCCTTCCCTGTGTGGCTGGACGTGCCGCGCCGCGTACCTTGGCATTCATGCTTCTCGCGCTTCCCATGGCGCTTCCAACGCCTGAACACTGGACGGTGCTGTAGGAAAATCCAGCTCTACACTCCACCCAAGGAGAAAACTAGCAGAATTGGCCCGCAGTCCCAGGTCCTCTTTTTCCAGCAATCCTGGACGGAGGTGTCTCTAGGCTCCATCTGTGTTATTTCAAGTTTCAGATGGTGCCCGACTTCACGCGCAACTCCTAAATGCAGCCAATGTGCCCATTGGTTTTGGCTGCAATTACGTCATTTTGACCGCACACACTCTGTCATGTCTGTCTGTCTGTGAATCTGGGAACACATGCTGAGGGAGGGTAACAGGAGGAAAGTGGTGAACGAAGAACAGAAGAGAGAGAGAGAGAGGAGAAACAGAATCACAAAGTGCCTTACAAACAAAACAATAACTAAAAGCCAATACGATGAACAGCACCATGTCAGGCATGAATTAAAAACGAGGTTACATAAGAGCGAAACAGGCAAGTACAAGGAGAATAAAATACGTGAAAAACAAATCTTACAAAAGCCTGTCTGTAAAGTGATTTATAAATATAAACTGATTTTGTCCTCCCTAAGCTCCTTAGACAGGCGGGACATCAGAGTGACTTGCATTAAAGAACAAATAGACAGCTGAATTTGGCAGGAGATGTTTTTAATGGCAATAAATTTAGCTGACGGAAATTCTGGGACGACGTTGAAGACTGGATGTAATAGCACCAACTTACTGGGATTGTTTTTTGCTTTAACGGAGATACAGGAGTGTGTTTTTAGTGCTCAGTGGAGTCGTTTAGTAGCGGTAAAACGCTATATATACATAACATACATATATGAAGGAGGCAGTTAACAGGTCAGTCGTGTTGTCCGCTGCATATAGGTCATTCAGCGCTAACGTGGAGCACTCGCCTAAATGCAAACTACAGAGAATAAGAGAATTACAGCAAGGAGCAGGGATTAGCATGAGAGAGCAGAGGGAAGCAGGGGAGGGAGTGTGGGAGAATCTTTGTGTGTGACAGCAGCAGCAGGGGGGTTGAATGATAAGAGGCTCAGCGAGAGCGAGGTGAGGAGCGGGAGAGAGGAGGTGGAGGTGTCGGGTGGCATGGAGTGATTGAGATTTAAATGTAAGGCGATATGACAGATATGACAAGACGGCATAAGAGCGTGTGTGTGCGTGTGTGTGAGAGAGAGAGAGAGAATCTGGTGTGAACGCGAGAGCTGCAGTGAATAATTGAGATCCAAAAGTAACACGCATGTGACAGACATGAAAGTGAGTAGGAGAGGCAGGGGGTGTTGGCATGAATCCGGCATCCTAAAACTGAAGGTGGGAGGCGAGGAGAGAGGGAGGAGAGAGAGAGGAGAGACTAACAGACAGGAGAGCAAAGGAGGGCAGACAGATAGAAGACAGAGTATAGAGATAGAGAGAAGGATGCAGTGCAGAGAGAGACATGGGGAGAGGAATAACGCTATCGTTAACCGGTTTTAATTAAATAGGGATACTAAACAAACGCAACGACAATCAATTGCCAGATGCATCGTACCACACACTTCAGACACATAACTGATTCCTTTCTCTCTCTCGCACCATGGAGAGTGACTTTGAGATCGATAATGTCTCCCGTCTCCTTACACTTTTAGCCTGGACATCTTTTTCTAGAAGAACTCAGCGGCTTGCGTTTCCTTCCATCAGTTGGAGACGAACAAAGTTTAATAGAATTGTTAATGTCTTACGTGACCTACCTGTACATCTGCCGCGGTTGACTTTATTCTTTTCATTTATGCTCCCTACAGTGGCGTGCTTTACAAGAATAACCCACTGGAAACCCTTACGGTGCGTGACTAATTATGATTTCCATACAATGCATATGAGAATCCCAGTTTTTTTACAGGATTTCTACATAAAACCCCTCCACATGGGGCTTCTGCGGGAACGACAGGAGACAATGGGAAGAAGGATTATAAAACACAAAGAGGTGAAAAGGGAGTGATTTGGGGGCAAAGCAGAGAAAGATGATAAGAAGCGGACGAGGAGAAAGAAAGGGGGAGAAAGAGGTGGTTGTTTCTGGTGATAGGCCGCTCCGTAGCTGCCTTTTTATTCAGCCGTCGTGGGAGAAATATTGTGAGTGCTCTTTAAGTGCGCCCACTTTTTCCCCGGTGATCGGACAAATGCGATGCTATCCAATTCACATTTCACAGTGTAACGCCTCGTAAATCCGACACAAAGGAAAGTAGAACTGCAGAGAGCAAAGCATGTCCTTTTACTTAAAGACTAATGACTCTGTGGTCAAGTATGAATCCATTGTAACAGCGGAGGGGGGAGCGGGGAGCGGGGAGGCAGATTAAGAGAGCAAAGAAGCACTCGAAGGAAAGGGGGAGGGATAAAAATAAATCAAGAGAGGAATACAAAGGGGAGGATGGGAAGGAGGAGAGGAGGTCAGACCAGAGAGAGATACATTAGAAATAGTAGGACAGAGTGAAGGATGATGGTTATTGATTATTGGCGATGAGAGGAGGCAGTACGTGGAAAAAAGAAGGGAAGGCGGAATTGGAAAGGGAGACTGAGGCAGAGAGGAAGAGAGGAAGAGGAGAGAGGGGAGGATGAGTGAGAGTAACAGCATAAATGGTAGATGGAGATAGTGAAGGATTGTTGTTATTAAAGGAAGGCAACATCCCAAAACAAACTTAGATTATAGTTGGTAGCAGAGGCGTTGATTCTGCTCGGGAATTCTTGTTTTCCTAACTTGCAGGATTTGCCATGCCAAAAAACACATCACAAATCAGAGCATGGCGATTTAGAAAATGACGATAAGCTCTGAAGTAAAGTTAAGCTAGCTTTGTCCGAGCACACAGTGTGTTCTCTCCTCTCCCAGCTCAGGTGGCCACGCCCCGTTTTTTGAACTCTCCGCACCCTGACACAACGCCACTGCTCTAGGGCAGTGTTTTCCAACCTTGAGTACGCCCTGTCCCGCATGTTTTTGTTCCACCTTTGCTCTTGCACACCTGATCCAATTCAGGGATATGCACTGTCATGCTAGCCATGTGCATTAGATCTGTTTCTACTGCTCAGCCAATCAGCGTTAAGCTCTTAATTGGATCAGGGGATTGCACACAGGGGCACTTGAGGACTGGGCCGGGAAACACTGGTACAGCAAGGCGTGTTGGAAAACTGAACAGTTTCAGCACTGTGGCTGCTCTTTCTCTGTACGTCATTTTGCAAAACCCAGGCTGATACGGAATATAAAGGCATGTTGAAGCCTGTTTATGTCTCTTAACCCTCCCGGCGTCTCCTCGCTTTATACAGCGAGAGCAATGGTAGATATTTGTGAGAAGAGAGAGGGATAGGGATGCGACAGAGCGATGAGAACGGGGTGAGGAGACCGGCAGAGGAGTAAAAAAAAAAAGGACTGAGAAGGTGAGTGAGAAGGTGAGTGAGAGGGAAGAGAAAAAAGGGATGGAGAGAAGAGTGAGAGCGCAAGTGCAGCAGTAGCCTAAAGGATAAAGAGGCAAGCTTGTAACGGGAAGGTCACGGGTTTGAATTCCCCAACTGGAAAATGTGGGCCCTCCCCTCGATGTAACCCGGAGCAAGGCAATTAATCCCCGACTGGTTACATGGGAGTTTCTCAACGGTCAACAAACTGCGACTGTGACGGACTCTGGTCATACTGGGCATCTCTGAGGTGTGTGTGTGTTTTGTGTTTATATGTGTTTATGTGACTGTTAACTACTCCCTCCAGGCTGTTGTGTGTGTGTATGTGAGAGAGAGAGAGAGAGAGACAGAGACGTGTTTTGAGCTTTTACAAATGACACACATTGTGTGCTATTTTCT
>OMOV01048766.1:3066-17547 GCA_900312565.1 Beryx splendens | reverse complement strand
CGCCAGCCTGTCGTAAGCAGCCTGCATGTACCGCGTTATGTTTCAGTGAGACGGTTTAATTTAACAAGAACATAAAGAGAGATGGCTGCCTCCTTCTGTTTTTGGCGCTCCTGTTAACAAGCGTGCGCAGTTTAAAAAAGAAAAAAAAATGGTAGCGCGTGCCAGCTGTCCTAAGCCGATCAAGACAACTTTCCATAACAGCGAGCCAGCCGCGGGCGTCAACATGACCGAGTGAGGGTAGGGAGAGACAACACACGAGAAGAAGACATCGCCTGATAAGGGCATCTGTCCTCACATCACTACTTTTTCCCTCTCCTCTCCTCACAACGAGGGGAGCGGGCCGGAGAACGTTTCCATTTATAGCGCAGTGCGGGACGCCCCACTGGGGAGTCACTGCCTCGGAATTAGATCACCCCCGCCACAGAGATGTGGGAGTGTGATGACCAGATCTTATTTGGGGTAGCTGCATGATCCACTTTAACTTTGATTAGATTGTTTCCCTACTTTGTCATGGGTGCTGTCAAATTGTCTTATCATACTGGCTGTCCCTTCAGGCTTGCTGCTTCAGTTCCTCATATAGGGCAGTACTATTTAGTTTATGAATTCACATGTTGTGACCTAGATCAGTCTAATAAGCACTGATCAGAACTCCCTCCTAAAGCTGCGAGTTTTATAGGAATACACAACCTGGAAATGTTTAGTTCGCAGTCAACTGGAGACTCACCAGACTTACCTTGCGGACGAAAAATCTGTATACTGTTGTTCATCCTGATTGAAATTAATTTTCTAAGGAACAGTGATCTCTGCAGTGGTGTTGCATAAGAGCACAGGACAGCCTGGTCTTATTTCTAGTGCTGGGAGAATATAGCACATTTTCAAATACACGCTTAACTCTCCTAAGGCGCAGGAGTAATATTTAAAAACGGATATGTAGTGCCTTCCGTTTTATGTAGAAAGTCTTTGTCATTGCGAAGTTAATAAGTCTGTTTGGTGTTTACTTCCGCAGGTATAAAACAAAATCAAAATGTCTAGCAAAAGAGCAAAGGGAAAGACCACGAAGAAGCGCCCTCAGCGCGCCACTTCCAATGTCTTCGCCATGTTTGACCAGTCTCAGATTCAGGAGTTCAAGGAGGCCTTCAACATGATCGACCAGAACCGCGACGGGTTCGTCGACAAAGAGGATCTCCACGACATGCTCGCCTCGCTGGGTGAGGAGTGGTTTGATTCGTGTTTCTGAATCACAGGAAACATGTTTACATTTAGCGTCCATGGTCTTTTCATCTGTTATTTAAACTCTTCAGAGGCTTTTATTTTAATCGCGCTGTGGTGCTTTTTATTGCCTTTACACAGGGAAGAACCCGACCGATGAGTACCTGGAGGCCATGATGACCGAAGCTCCCGGGCCCATCAACTTCACCATGTTCCTCACCATGTTTGGAGAGAAGCTGAACGGCACAGACCCCGAGGACGTGATCAGAAACGCGTTCGCTTGCTTCGACGAAGAGGGCACAGGTAAGTTCTCCTTTTAAGTAAAACGTCAGGTCGTGCTTGTTCTCCTTCTCGGCTGTGATGATAGGAATGGCATTTCCTGATATCTGAAGTTTTAGGGAGGACAGTGACTGAGTCATAGGAACCACAACATCTAAAATTAGCACTATGAAACGGGACAGTTTAATGAGGATTTACAGTTTCTCAAGGACAGACATTGTACTGCTGCAGCCAAAAGAAAGTCCTCTGGAGTTATTCTGGGTATTGATTTGAATTCTTATCTTGATTTGACTTTGTCTCCCCGTCAGGCTTCATCCAGGAGGATTACCTCAGAGAGCTGCTCACAACAATGGGCGACCGGTTTACAGATGAGGAGGTGGACGAGCTTTTCAGGGAGGCCCCCATCGACAAGAAGAGCAACTTCAACTACGTGGAGTTCACACGCATCCTAAAGCACGGAGCCAAGGACAAGGACGATTAAAAAGCCATACCAGCACATCGGTTTCCACCCTTTGTCTCTCCCATCAGCTAGATCACTGTGCTGCATGTCTCAGCTCTATAAACCCCCACTGTAAACAAGCCAAAACAGTAACTACCGACTGTACCTGTCGTGAACTTCCAGTATTGCCCCTTTTACACATCTGTAATGGAGAAACATTCCCTAAGGGATTGTCGTCTTTTCTTGTCATGTAAAGACGTGGAAAAGCGGCAGCACCTTGGAAATGCAACTGTTAAGGGACAAAAAAGTCTTTGCAATTCATGTGATCGGGTGTAGCTGAATTTTTACATTTTATAATATAAACTTTTTAAATAAAGCCCTCTATCAAGTTGTATTTCGCTGACTTCTTTTCCCTGCATAAATGACCACTGAAATAAGTGTTGCATCACCCTGTCTGTTTTTTTTTCGTGCTGAAGAAGCCCCCCCCTCCTCCTCCCCCCTCTTCAGGTGGTGATCAAGTCTTGACAAGCGCCCTCTCTCTCCCTCATTACCAAATTCACTCGACGTGTGTTGACTAGCAGCGGCTGGAGTTATTTCTGTTTATGGCCGTGAAAGGGGAAAATGCATATTAAACAAGATTAATACAAACATTTCACACATTAAGGTGTAATAGTAGGTATGTACTGAAAACGAGTGCATTCCGCTGGCATAGTTGAATTCAATCCCTCAGGGGGAAAAGGAAAACGCCCAACAACTATGCTCACCTTCCCATGGTGAAGCATTTCTGTCATGAAGGGAGCGGCCTTACATGGAGACAGAGCTTATCCAAAAGGCACAAAGGGTCACTGAACTGTTTGATGGGCAGGATAACTACACACACACACACACTTACCAGAGACTCCCAGATTCTCCAGCAGTGCCTGAGATCCAGAGGCATTGTCCGCTATGCACAATACCAAAATGTTAAAAGTTGCTGGGGGGTACATGCCTCAACCTCCCAAGGCTGTTGGAAGAATCTGCCCAGGCCAGTGAAGCTGCTGCAGTGGACCAAGTCACGTTAAGACATGTTGGTGTCCCTTATGTTTTGGAAGTTGCATGACAGCACATTATCAAATTGCACTCTCTAAAACTCATTCTCATTCTTTTGATTTTAGAGGGAGAGTGACAAAGCTGAAGTTAATAAGCCTGAGTATTGCAGATAACAATAACAGGCAAATATGTCGGCTGACCAGAAATAACCCTTCCTGGCGATTTATTTGCTAAACCATTTGTTGAAGCTGGTTTATGCAGCTATTACATGGGTTATGTTGCCCTCTAGTGTCTACCATAAGTTTCACATCATTGGCAGAAGCTGAACCAGAGGGTGCTGTTGGAAATATCGGAATTGTTGAGCGCACATGAACGATCCAACAAAGTGGTAAATCATCGTATTACCACTTTATACTATAAATACTGCAGTAAATATGACATTGTCCATTATAACAGAGCTGTCGAGACGTAGACTTAACATTCAGAGAGCAGAGATCATAACCCTGTCAACAATTTATGGTATCGTTTGTTACTACAAGGCATTCAATCCAAATAATTAATATTGCTGAATGTTTCTGTTTCAACTCTTTGTTTAATCATTACTTTTCGTGCATACTCGCAAGCTGTCTCGGATATACAAATATATTCCGTGTACAGCAGCTTCTAGCGTAAAATTTCATTAAAACAATCCACTTTTCATTCTGTCACTACAGCACAGATTCTCAAAATAAAAAAGGCCACAAAAAACCACCCGTTGCGGTGTCATTTTGTTGTTATTACCGAGCAAAAGCAGTTGGACGAGAGAAGCCATGTGGTTTCAAAACTCAGACATTGGGAGTTTACGAGGCGCCATGAACGCACCACGATTCACCTAGTTTCGGGACGGGAACCACGTCGGGCTGCATCCCCCTTCTCTACGGGACTGTGACCGTCTGGAAGTTCCGGGTAAGGTCTTTTCCAGTTTATTCTTATCATTTATCGTTACCCATCACTTCGGACTGATGATTGAGCACCACATTTGTAACACTTGTGAAGTGCTAGCCGCAGGACTAGCCGGTGACTGGTAACTCTAGACCTGTTAGCCGGCTAGCAAGCTAACCTAGCTGCTCCTACATGCGTTTCCGCTTATAGCAAGGGCAAAATGACAAATCATAGCGGCGTCTGATAGACTTGCATTGGCTTCATACGTTTGCAGTTTCAGTGACCTCAGTAGGGTCGTATAAGGTCGTACCCTCACTTGGTAATAGTTAATATCACCACAGGACATCAAGGGGTTTCGTAACACTCTGAAAGGTTGGTTACTTAACATAAGGAACAGGTGGAGCTTGTATTTTAGGACTGACATGCTTTGTAAAGAGTTGATCTTCTAAACTAATTCTTCTGTTTTCTGTCTGTTGTGGAGTCAGCTGTGTCTGAGGAGTCCTGGACCAGGGGCCATGGCTTTCAAGCTGATCCAGAGACTTCAGCTGCTCGGGCAGACCGGGGTACACCGTTACCCTCCTCCTGCGGCACTGAGCTGCTTCTCCAGGCTGCTGAGGGCCAAGAGTGCAGCAGAGCCCTTTTGTGTGGCGTGCCTGTGTACCTCAGCTGGCTGCTGCATCCGGAGACGGGGCTGCCAGAAGCTCCGGTCGGACTGGGGGAAAATGTGCCTGTCCACCATCGTCAGGGACCCGTCCTTCTTCGCCACTGGTTCTGTCAGACTCCACAGAGACTCTATTCCCAGGTTCCGTCTGACCCAGCTGCATCGGCCCACAGACGCAGAGGAGCGGGCTTTCCAGGAGCGTCTACGGAGCAGCTCGTCGTCCCGGCAGGTTCTCAGACTGCTGCGCACCGTGGAGATCATATCTGACACCATGGCGGCGGCAGCACTGCATCGTGTGGCTGACCTGGAGCAGGAGGGCCGCTCTCTGAAGGATCCTACAGTCCTGGAGAAGGACACTATCAGGGCGCTGTGCTTCCAGCTGGAGCAGGACTCTGAGCGCCTGACGGACGCTGGGTTGGTTTCGGCTCTGTTCGCCTGCACCCGCCTCTACTTGGATCCCTGGAGCACCTTGATGGTGCGGCTGGTGTCTGAGAGCCAGGAGAGGCTTGACAGAGGGCAGATGAGCGTGGGGCAGCTGTGCGCCCTGGGGCAGGCGATGCTGGCCCTGGAGGGTTCGGGCTGCGGGATGCTGCAGCAGGTGATGGAACAAATCCAGAAACAGGAGCCTACCCAGTGGAGCCTAGCAGACCTCACTGCTGTTTACAGACTTCTGCAGGACGGGGTGGGTGAGGGTGGACGATATCAGGACCTACTGAACGCCATGCACACCCACGCTGTGTCAGTCGCCTCCCGTATGGATCCTGCGACTGTCAGCGGGCTGCTCAGTGCCCTGGTGAGCCTGAACCAGACCCAGGCCATGCCGCTTGTGATCAGTCTGTGTAAGCAGGCTGTCAGGCACGTGCCTCACTTCAGCGATGAGGACCTCACCCTGGTGCTTGCGGGGCTGATGTACTTTGGCCACAGTGATCACTACTTTGTGGGGGCTATGGAGAGGCACGTGCCCACGATGGCCTTCACCTCCCACCCAGAGACCGTCACCAAGGTGATGCAGTACTTCAGCCGGAGGAACATCCTGTCCCCGCCGGTGTTTGACGCTGTGGCTGAGAGCTTTGTGTACCGAGCGGACGACTACACCACCAGCCAGGTGGCCAGGCAGATCATGGCGTTTGGGAAGCTGGGCTACCTGCCGCCCAACGCCAGTGATGTGTTCAGGAAGGTCGAAGCCACCCTGCACACCCGCTTCTCTCACTTCCAGCCTCGAACACTACTGAACCTGCTGCACTCCTGCATCCTGGTGGAGAGGTTCCCTGTTAATTTTGTCTCCAAAGTTTTTAGCAGTTACTTCCTCCAGCAACTGCAAGGTAAAGCGCGCCATCGAAGACCTGCAATATCTGTTAACCTGTCATGAATGCATATTTAAATTTCTACTTTGAAAGACAAAAACATTGTCTGATGTTGGAATTGTTGCATGTATTGAGCTCTATGTGTGTCTCTCTCTCTCTTTGTGTTGTAGAGCAAGGCTCAGGAATGGACCGGATCATTCTGGCACAGCTGACCCAGCTCTACATGACCGTCAAGCTGGAATGTCCTTTCTATGAGGTAAAATATTTTAAATTCTGTCAAACATTATATCAAACAAATGTAACTTTAAGGGAAACATCCACCCTCAGATACTCGGATACACCCTCTTACACCGTACATGCCATCAGCATGTGATGTCCAGTACACTCTCTGATTCTGAAGGACTGACACCAAAACCCAACATTTACCGTTGATGTTTTTGGATCGCTGGAAACTTTTCATGCTGGAAATATCTCAATGTGATGTTGCATATAGGTGGGAGTAAGAAAAATACATTTCAACAAAACAGGTGCAGAAATGCAAGTCAAAATTTGAGATGGCAGTCGCATCAAGCCGTGACGCACGATGTGTTTCATTCGTGCTTTGAGAACCCATGTGTTGTCTCCTCAGGGTCCCAGGCTCCTTCCTAAGTACCGCGTCAAGTCTTTCCTGATGCCGGGCCGCTCCCTGGAGACTCCGGTGGACAGGCATCTGTACAACTGTGTGAAAACCGGACTGGTGGATCTGCTTGGGGCTCGCACGTACTTTGCATCCAGAGTTCTGACTCCCTACTGCTACACACTAGGTAACATACAAACAGCTGATTAAATTTTTCTACAATATTTCTTATGCCTTTTTCTTATTTAATGTACCAAGGGCTAAACATTTATTTTTGTTCTTCTAGATGTGGAAATAAAACTTGATGGAGAGGGATATGTGTTGCCTGCCAGTCACAATGATGATGTCTGCAAGAGGTAAGTGTCATGTGCAGCTTGTGTAGGACAGTTTTGGAGTTTTTGGACATGATTTGCTGCAAACTTTGAGAAATTCATGATGGCATGAGCTAAATAATGTAGAGGAAATACAATAAATAAAGACCTACGCCTTTGAGAGCTGGATGGTCAGGCAGAATTTTTGTCTTTGTTAACAAACGGCTCAGATCTATCGGGGAATATGATGTGTGTGTTTACAGGATCGCTGTTTGCATTGACGGACAAAAGAGGTTCACTGCGAACACGAGGCAGCTGCTCGGGAAAGAGGCCATCAAGCAGCGACATCTGAGGCTTCTGGGATATGAAGTCGTTCAGGTTAGAACTTCACTTTCTCTTCTGTTGTGATATGAAAATCTGCTTCTGTGTTGTTTCCCTGTTGTCATTTTTCTGCCAGATATCCATCTGCCCATTGGTTTCATTTCTGTATTCTTCATATTACTAAACGGCGTGTCTCCATGTAAACAGCATTCAGGACAACAGGACGCATCCCAGTTAATGTGTTTATATGCATCTTCCATCTCTCTCAATAACATCCATGTACACATAGAAAAACAGAATATACCATAATAATATATATCACCATGGAAACGGAGCTCCAGCAGACCTCAAAACCCAATAAACAAGATTAAAGGCCACGTATATAAACAGTGTGTATGCACAAAGCAGATGCATGCACATCTTTACACACACAAAATAATAAGATTTACGAAATAAATGTTTGTACCACTGCACAACCTCAGCATCATTCGTACGCATATTTAGAAGTTTTATTTGTATATGGGATATGGAAATGCCAAATGATCAAATAGTTTTATGATGATTCAGCAGCAAATCAGCTGTTGGTGAAATTGTGGATTTATTGCTGTTTGTGTTTTCTATTTTCTTGTCAAGAATGAATCGAGTGAATGAAAAATGAAAAATGACACGGGTTTAAGGCACATTTTACCACATAAATACGGTATATGGCTAATTATGAGTTCACAGCGTGTAGATAATGAGCTCTATTACCTGCACAGTGAATATATTTGTGTGTAATATATAATATGTGTTGACATGCATGGGTGGTGTAGGGAGCCTTTTTGAATTTCTGACTTTGTGCAAACGGCTTTCTACTGTTGATTCAACATAAAGTTATTACATATGATGCCTAAAGACCTGACTGTCCTGGCTAACATCAGGATATCTGTTTTACTGGGTATTCTCATAACTGAGCCAAATGATCTGTTATTGTGAATGGGACATGACATTTACATGAGCCAACACAAAACGTAAATACTCGCTGAGTCTTTCTGGCCCTTATGACTGTTGTGCATGTTTAGCCACGTTTCCACCCAAAGTACCCGGAACTTATACTCCCAGGAACTACTTTTCAGGAACTAAAAAGGTTCCTTCAGCCCGTTGTTGTCTGCGTTTCCACCGCGGCCTAAAGACCCGTGAGGATTAGGCAAATTAGTCTGCTGACGTATGAAAAAGCTCCACTCCAGTCCAGTAGGTGGTGGTAATGCAGAAGACTATACAGCAATGACGACGCCATATAAAGCGACGGCCGGACAGGCGTCGTTATTTGTGCGACACTGTAAGCATGGAGGAGATTCGAGTCGTGCTGCTGCTGCTGATCGTGATTTACTGCTTTGCAAATGGGGTAATTGAGTCAATGCTGGAAAAGAGACGAGCAACAGCAGCAAAGCGGATTCAAAACGATAAAAATGGTGGCTGAAATAAAATGCTGCGAGTTCTCGACCAATCAGAAATGTTCAGCGCTGCAAGCCCCACCCCCAAAGTTCCTGTACTTTTTGGAAAGTACTACCCCCCCCCACTATCCCCTGCGGTGGAAACGCACTGAGTTCCTACAAAGGTTCCTAGTTCCTGGGGAAAGTTGCTGGGGTGGAAACGCGGCGTTTGCTGCCAGTCTGATCTTTTCTGTGTTTCTGAAATAATTCCATATGGATTTTTCTCTTTTTATAGATTCCTTACTATGAGTTTGAAAACCTCCAAAGCAAGAGCAGCATAATGGAGTATCTGCACCAGAAGATCTTCCCTCACAGTTTCAGGCTGAGCTGGTGATGGCAGACAGCGACAGTTTTACGAGGTCGTGACATCAGGAGTCTTTTCTTTTCCTGGAGATCAGATCTGTCCTGAAGAAATCTCAGTATTTATTTTTGCTAACGAGTGTCATTGTGTAAGGACTGCATTAAAGTTATTGATTACACACACGGACACACTTCACTGTACAATAAAGCGGCTTTATATAAATGCAACGACTTTTGAATGTCTTCCTTACATTTTATCACACAAAGTTAAAAGCTTGTTTGAAAAATATAATTTATTTTTTGGCAACAGTGCTGCAGAAAAGGTAGAAAGTCAGAGAATCCAAATTCCAGGAATCACCTCAGAGAAATAAGATATTTGTTCATTGGAAAGATAAGAGTAACAATCATGAATTTCAGCTAAGTTCTTATTTGGTATTTTCCATTTTTCATTCAACTGCTTCGATAAGACCGTTTTCAATCCTGCCACCTAAGGCTGGGAGTGTCAGCTGGATAAATACAAAAGGCTATGATACATGTGAAACTGGCAGGAGTGTTGCCACTGTCTGCTCCTTTAAGTAGCAGGGATCTGTGGAAGGCCAAACTCATCCACCAGCACGCCCTCCTGAAACACAAAGAAGAAGAAGAAACCTTGTCACCTCCATCTGCTCTCCATCAGGACGGCTGTATAAACATGTGTGAAGCCTAGTGAGGTCGGCTGCCATAGGGACAAACCCTGGGCAAATGGAGAGTATTTCATAACAAACTGAAACTGGGAGGTACCCTGTTGGTTGTCCTGTCCCTGGGCAGACCCTCTGGGATGGCAGGAGCCGACGAGGCTTCATCCAGGTAGGAGCTGTCCTCGTCCATCAGCAGCTCATCTCCCAAGGCGTCCAGCTCTGTGGACACACACACAATTATGAATCTACCACTTCCTTACGAGGCATAAACCATGGGAAACTTCAGTCAGAGATGTCTGCCACTTAAAAGGGAAGGTTCAGTGATTTTAGAGGCCTGTCATACATTTTGACATCAGAGTTTTTGTCTCTGAGAAATCAGCACCAGCCTCCTGTTAGCATTTGTTAGCAATGCGAGCGCCAATCAAGTGGGTATCAAACCATTCCTCACCAAGTCCCAGTCAAGAGGGTTGAGTAGCTTCTATTACGTATTCTTACTATTATTACAGCTATGGACGTATATGGAATGGCTTGCAAGTGATTTTAAGTTGGCCGATTTCACAGAAACTGCTCTAAGCTCTAATGTAAAACCTTCTGGCACATTCTAAGAGGGGGCTGATTAGTGGTTCATAGGTTAGGCTTATATAAACGCCGAATCTTCCCTTTAACCGAAACTGCTGAGATGGATTTGTGCCGACTGCACCGCTGCCCCTGAGGCCTCCAGATGATATCTGACATGTCACTGTCTTGTGCTTTTACTGACCTGCTTCCAAGTCGTCATCGTCGATTTCAGGCGTGCCGTAGCTTCTGCTCAGCGCATCCTGCACCTCGCTAGCGTCTTCCATCATGTCCTCCAGCTGATCCTGAAGATCCTGCACGTTAAAGAAAATGGAACGAGTTAAAAATGTTCGTTCATCTCAGTGACCCTCCTACGAAACCTGATGGATCTGCTAAGCGTTGTTAAATTACACCATGGGAGTAGAATAAGGGTGTGGTATCTTTGAGGTTTGAAATGTATTGTATTCACTATGACTGACACACCCATCTCTTAACATGAGCGCTGATATCAGAAGAGACAATCCGTAGCTCATAATAAATTTGACCACTACGAGCCCGTCTACAAACAATTCATTGCTTTTTAAGTAAATACGTAGACAAAACAAAAGACAAATACCTCAATCTGATCAATTTTCACGTTCTTGTATGCTTTCTTCATCTCCTTTGCACCGATTTTCATGGCGTCAACCTAAAACAGAGCACACGTAAATAACAAACCACACTTTCTCGACCAGACTGAATAGAATAATCGTGATGGTGAGTAAAGCCACGCCTCTTACGGTGGTTTTAGTGTCTTTGAGAGACTGGATTGTGTAGTTGGCTTGCTCCATGTTGAACGACTGCTGCATGAGGTTGTCTCTCTGGCCCTCGTACCTGCGGGAGACACGGTTGAAATAAAAGTGGAGTTGTTCGGCTTTCAGACAGTAACGACTGACGGAGAGAATAACAGGACTTGGTGAGAATAACGTTTGAAGCTTATGAAGTTGATTTTATTACCTCATTTATATGCCGTGTTTAATTATTAATGAAGACACTTAGTGGCAACTTACATTCTCTTCTGCTTCAGAACTCGCATCGCCTTTTGCTTGACCATGTTCTATAGATGAAAAACAACCCACAATATTTAACGCATGATACAAACTGCTCTAAACATGGATTTGGACACAAGTATTATGAAGCATTGCCATGAACGATCACTGCGGCACATACAGGCTCTGAAACTAGCATGTAACCGCAGCGGTCACTGATCTCAATGCAAAGCTATCTGACAGTATCGGGCGGGAAATCTCACCTTTGAAGGCCCATCTCTCATCTTTTTCATCTGGTCCTTGTACTTCACGAGTTCAACATCTAGTCTGGCAATCTTTTTGTCAATGGACTCAGCTCGACCATCGACCTTATGGTAGAAAGAGGGGAGGAGAGAGAGAGAGAACAGGAGTTTGTGTCAGATGAATAGGGTATTTATGTTAACTGCAGGATAAAGGTGCATCAGTGGGGGCTTTGGTGTCTAATTATGATCAGTAATGACTACAAAAGGAGAATTGCTGGCACATTCAAACCTACTGAGGGCTATTCCTTCTGATACATGTAAACAACACCCTGATTAGCATTAATTAGCTACCTACTATCCTTTCTTCCTCACCCTGTCAAGTCGGCCTACATAACTCCAGCTAACCAACAATAGCTCTAACGTAGCTAGACAACCTGTCTAACTGGTTGATCACGGGCCAGTCCACTGAGGGACTGGTATCTGCTCTCTGCCAGACAGATTTATACATTCTTCCTAAATTCCTACTGAAATTCAATTCCTTGAAATAACGCTGATTCATAACCTGGACAGACAAACCGATTGTTTTGTTTCTATAACAACTGTCTTGTTGTTTACCGACTGAAACTAATACAGGACATCAGGTAAAACTGTAATATATTTTGGATACTCGTGTCTGATAGGTATAATGCAACACCTGCTTAATACAGAAGCTATTTATATCGTTATGACAACATGCTAATTAAAAGTACCTAACGCGAGCCTGGGATCTCCTCCTAGAAGTTAGCTAACAGTTAGCTAACAGTTAGCTAGCTAGCCCAACCGAGAAGGCAGCCTTTGTTTATTTTGTTCACGACAGCGTCCAAGAAGTTATCTCGGGATATACGTACACTTCCTATGCAGTCCGTGAGGTTTGGCGGTGGGCCCTTCGGTTTCCCCCTACCGAATATACGATTCATTTCGCAAACAGATGCTTTAACTTCACAAAAACTAAAAAACAATCTAGCTACGTGTGGTTTGCTGTCACACGGTCCAGTCCAGAGGTAAAAACACCCGGAAGAGAGCCTGGGCTGACGTCATAGCAGTCACGTGATTCGCTCCTCCACGCCCTCAAACCTCTGTCTGGATAAATTGCTGAGTAAATGACGGAGTTGCATAGAATATACGAGGCTTATTGTGTGTGTTCCTGTTTATTTGCGTTAATGTGTCTATTTGTTTATGTGCATTTCATTTTCTTTGTTTCATCAGTTGTGCTGTCATGAACATCATTTAACTTCAAAGCTGCCTGTCTGTCACCCAAGTCAAGGTTTTGCACATAAACTCTGTGCATGAGACGATCACTGTTTTTAGAATTCAATTTTTAAAAATGTGCTAAGCTACTCTGTGGTGCCAGCCTTACACCACATACTTTTCAGGAATTCCTCTGGAGGGAGCTCCTGGCATACAATCAATTCATAATGTGAGCTTCATATGAAACTGCAGAAGACTCCTGACCTCCTATCAACTCTCATCACAGTACAGCATATTGGCATACAGCTTCTCTTCTGTTAACTCAGAAGTGTGACCAAGTCAACTTCGCTTGAATCCCAAGTCAGTCTCAAGTCTTGAGGCACAAGTCTTAAGATGTAGATGACCAAGTCCGAGTCAAGTCCATGTCATTAAGAACAAATCAAGAGTCCAGTATCAATTTAATATCTTGAAGAAAACAAAATATATAAGACCTTTCAATGCAATATGGTTTATCTTAAATTTTACTAACATCTTTTATCATTGGGGTCAATTTGACTCCAGCAATTAAAACTCCAGAAAATTGTTACCAAAATTTATGTGTCAGGTACTTTATGTTTCTTTGCTGACTACCTAAATATCCCTTTAAATAAAACATAACCCCCCCCCCTTATAAATCCAGAATACCTATTACGCGACTATTGAAAAATATGCAAATTACCATAAAATCTCAGTGATTGACCTAAAATTGGAAAGAAATATGTTTTTGGTGATTTAATGGCTTTATGTTATTTCTAAGTACAGATTTTTGTTATTTATAACATTTGGAAAGAAAAAGAACATGGCTAATTTATAGTATATAGCCATATAGGATAGTAACATGTATTATGTCCAGGGTCAGTTTGACTGACTCTGTCTGATGGTGTTGCGAAGAGTTCAAATGTTGATTTTATGTCTTGGACATGGCTGACAGCGTATCTGGTGCACTAAGTCTACCCTGCTGTTCAAGTGAGGAGAGGGACCATAATAACTTTCCATTTTTGGAAGGTAATGTGTCTGCTGGTGGTTGAGAGACAACACGAGGATCAACACTAAGGGTCTCATTCTCATCAGAGGAGGATGCCTCATAACCAGGGTCCTCCTCAACGTTATCCTCTGTCTAGACACATTCTCCTCTGTGTCACCTTCACGAGGGCTGTGGCAAAACCTCACTGACAGAAAACCTTTGCTTAGAGGTCGTTTTCAATTGAGAGAGAGCATAAAGAGAGAGCGCACAGAGCACCAAGAGAAATGGTTTAGAAGGCTGCCATGCAAGCTTTTATATGTTTGCTCCTCCCCTATGTTGTGTGAACTGTCCTGGCGGGAACCATATTGTTTCCCCCCTCACGGCGCGGGAAATATCAAAGCTCTCGTGGGAATTATGTTTTTCTCCTCCCCCGTGTCGTGTGAACTATCAACACTACTACAGGTATGGTTATGTTAGGTTAGGGCCCTAAAGCAGAGGGAAGTTTTCTGAAGATTATAAAATTGCATGTTATAGTGACCTCAATATCATCCAACACAAGCAAAACAAATGTGTGTAAAATGTTGATGTTTCTTATATGTTTATACAGCTAAAACCGCTTGGGGTCAAATTGACCCCAAAGAATACCGATGCGAAAATGTGTACAGGACATTGAAAACATACCATCATGTTTATTTTATGTTTACCCAGTTGCCCCCATTATATTAGGAAAAGTCATTAAATATGAAGCAAAAAAGATGATGTCAGTCATTTATTTAGAGATGTTAAACATTGAATGGGGTCAAATTGACTCCAAAGATAATAGGAGGGTTAATAGGATAAAAACTTGGTTAGCTCAACTTGGTAACTTCTCTGGCGGAACAAATCTC
>OMOV01048712.1:2710-14258 GCA_900312565.1 Beryx splendens | reverse complement strand
CATTGACTACATGGGATTTTGCATAAAAGTATCTGTAGCTCTTATGGTTTCTGAGCTACAGATACTTTTATGCAAAATCCCATGTAGTCAATGGGGCAAAAAAAATTTGCGTCCAATTTAATCGCGAATATTGCAAAAACTACATGACAAATCTCTTCGAAAAGTAAGAGAATACTTTCCCTCAATAAGCCTCACGTTTTGATGTCTCATATGTCTATGTACTGTAAAAACTGTAGGAAGAAGTAAAAAGATAAGCCTACGGCAAGCACACTAATTAATAGGAAAACGATCATTATCTGGATTAAAGATGGTGATGGAGTGGGAGATACGGGAGGGTCAGTGAATGCAAATGAAGTGGTGGATGGGGTGGAGCGGTTATTTCAGACATTTCCTGAATGCCTAAGAATGTGAAAAGAGAGATTGAATCGCCTCTACGTTGGCTAATGTCTAATATAAAACCCTCAGTGGCCAAAATGAAATGTTTTCCAGATTCTAGGAGTTTCCTCAAAGAGCCTTAGATTTTTCTTGGACAGTAGGGCTCACGAGGCCTGAAAATAATTAATGGTAAAAGATGACTGGAACAAAGAATGGAAGCACAGGTGGTAGCTATAGAGTCCTGCCCTTGATTTGGTTTTCCTTAGTGTGACGATGAAAGACGGATTTGACAGTGTAATGGCAGTGATCGTCACACAAACCCAAACCACATTTTGGGAAATTTGTCTGCGTTTACGTGTGTTATCACACAAACAGCAATTACAGCCATGTTTACTCCACAGTGCATATTCAAGATGATGAGGTAAAGATTGAATACATTAATTTGCAGATGTGAGTAAATTCAATAATTAGCATCTGGAGACATACTCATTAAATATAACCTGGGGATTATCTATAAAGCACGCAGAGCAATGGATACCTGGATCTTCTCTTAAAGATAACTCTGATGCAGTTCTGTGTAAGTGTGGTTTTGATCAGTTGCTTTGGACTAGAGGGTAGACAGGACCAGTTGTTCTTCAGAGCTGTGCAGTTTTTTTGTTTTGGCTTTTTTTCTTCCTTAAACCTTTATTTATCCAGGGAATTTTTGCTGAGCACGTATACTTGATCAGCAACACTCTGCTTCACATTCATTGTTAAACTCATTCACATCTGGGAGCAGCTCAGTAAAACCACAGCCTTATACTGTTGGCCACTGAGCAGCTCCACTGGACAAATAGAGGATTATAAAGTATGTGTTGCTCAAGGGCTCCTTGGCACCAGCTGTTGAGGGGAAGGAGAGTGTTACTCATTCCTTTTCTCCCACTGGTTTTCCCACTAGTTCAGGGGATGTGAAACTGGCAAACTTCAGTTTTACCACACTAATGAATCTCTCTGAACCTGAATGTTTGTTGAAGAGGATGAAAATCAGTGATCAAGGCAAAGAATGACAGTAATGCCAGGGGTGCAGAAGTTTTTTCAGTCATACTCCAAAGTAGAATGGGTGCGGAAACTAACGGTCTTCACAATGTTTGGTGGGATTAAATGAGTTTTAGGAGTGATAATTATGTGGTGTTGAACAATTGCTTTATCTATGACCTCAGGCTATAGCGTTGTGCTTGCTCAGCGCTAAAGCAGTTTCTTGAAAGGATACTGCGCATATTGGTTTGCTGACAGATGGTTGGCTAGGTTCTTTTTTTTTTTTTTTTAATTCTTCTTTTCAACTGTTTGGCAGAAAATGTCAGAGCCTCTTGTTCATGTTGCTTCCCGGGACTGTGGCCCAAAATGTTTAGTTTAATTTGAGGAACCCTTCTGCGCTGGCAGAGAGGAAATCTGAACAACTGAAACTAAAGTCTTCAGTTTCCCTTTGAAACAGATCTGCTTCCAGGACCGACACAGCAGACAAAATGTACTGACAGAGGTCCAAGTGCTCCTTATAGATTCTTATTTTCCAGGACAGTCTGCAATTTTCAGGAAGATTTGACTTTGGAGCTGCTCTCTTTGTAGCTGGAAGCATATGATTACAACTGATGCATTTGCTGCCAATGTGTACCAAGACGACATTGTATAATTATTCTATAATAAGTATCTACTCTAAGCATGGCTCAGCCCAGAGCAGCTATAAAAACATAAATGTCTCGAAAATGTTGCCCAGTGGCTTTGTTTTGCTGTTGGAGGCAGCTTTTAATCAGACTGCCTTCAAATTTCAGAAGAATCTGCTTTGAACAACCGGCCAGGAAACTACAGAAAGAGAGTGACACACCTCTTTACAGATGTACAGCTCCATAACCATGTTCACAGTTCAGAATGTAAACCCTCTTACAAGCGTTACATGAAGGAAATCATCCTTGTGTAGCCTATACTGCATCTATTGTAATACAATGACTAACGTGTGATGCTTGTGAAACACTTGTCATGGGCCGGTCTGCCTACAGTTGCATCACTGTTGACACACACTGTCACCGCTCTGCGCCAAGGAAACCTCTTCTTTATCATATAACTAAATGCAAAGCAGCATTCCCTCATTTTGCATTCAATATGATCCTTTATTGAAGCGCTCTTGATATCTCTCATCTGTTCCCTTGCGAGGATGGACTGATCTATGTGAATCTATGTGATTCTCTTTTACAATTGTCTTTTTGTTTATTCATTTATTCTCTCTCTCTTTCTCTTTCGTTCTTTTCCCCCCTATTGTTGCTAATGTGACTATTTATTTGTAATCTCGGCACCACTGGAAAGGAGGGTCCCAACCCTCAGTGTGTCTTCCGACAACAAAATAAAGGTTGAATGAATGAAAATTGATCCCTGTAGGAAAAATCTCTTCCCCTTCCACAGGCAGAGCAGAAAACCTGGAGCGGGGAAGAAATAATCGATAGAAGGGCTTGAACCCAAGTCACCCTGTTGAAGGATGGCCCCCTTCTTCAATACACCAATGTGCTATGCGTGTAGCAGTAAAACTCAAATGACAACCAGCACTCAGCAAGAGATACTGCACCCAGACCTCCTCCACCCTATCGCAGGCAGATGTAACCTCAGACGCTCCTGTGTTACCATGTATTATCCAGCTATAGAAAGCAGCATGCGGCTGGTTGGGGGCGGAGAGGGATGCATACTAGACATTGCAGACCGCATAACCACTAGATGGAATGTGTGTTTGTCTGGGCATGTTTATTATAGCTTTGAGTGGTACCCAAACAGCCTTACCTAATGGGAGTTGAAAGGAAAAGGGGTAGGTGTGTTCTCACTTTCACATTTCACAAGGTCACCTGGTTTTCTTTTGCTAAGTCATCACTTTGGCTATTACACATCTTGGAGCGCACAGAGGGGAAAAAAGCAAAAGCAGACACCAGAAGCAGACATTTGGAGAAACATGGAATAACTGGCTACTGCTGCTGTAGCATTTGCATCCAAAAAAAATTAAATACAAATTTAGAAAATAGGTCTCTTTTTTGTACAATATGTACATGGTTGCTGTTGGAGCCTGGCTCACTGCTGTAATAACAAGCTATGGATGTCAGTAATAAAAAAGAAAAATGAACAGAGACATAGAGATCAAGAGAATATTGCACTGGGTTGTGAGTGATTTGGACACCACAAGGGAAAAACATCTGAAAATGAAATGGCTGGAATAGTATAAGCAAAGTATAAATAGGTATAAATATGTATCTATGCCGCCAAAGCAGAACTGAGTATATAAGAATTGACCATTATAATAGTAGGTGCAGATTTTGGAAAGCAGTAGAGTGCTATTGTCCACTGTGGTGCGCCGGGGTTGTGGTGTGCAGTTAAATTGTTGATGAGGGTCACCACTCGGGGGGGAAGAAGCTGTCTGCCTATCTATCTGCCTAGCTTACTATCAAACCCTGATTCATAAGAACTAGAAGTTTGTGAAGTTACCAAACTGGAGATCAGATATCACCATCCTTGATTGCCAGCTGTACCAGTGGAGCGACCTGGAGAGACGAGAGAATTCTCCCTATTTTCATGTTTCTTGTCAAGCCTGCATGATGAATGCCTTTTCTCTCAGGAGTGAACAGAGTGTTATGGCGAGTTAAGTGGAGAGGTCTGTGATAATCTAAACATGCCCCAAGCATCTCATATTTCATGGGCCAAAGTCTGCCTGAGCCCTGTCTCTAGCCGTCAGCAGTAAAAAAAAAAACTGATAGCGGAGGAGTGGAGGACGACTGACTGACACTGAATGCGGAGGCTTACAAACACAGCGTGGCTGGTCAAAAAAAACCTATCGCTAAGTCACATCCTGTTATCATTCTTGGAAAAAACTCAAGGGCATCAAACAGCCAAATTTACTTCGGCGCTACCGACTTAAGGACTTCAGTAAGAGACAGTGAGAAAGAGAGATGGGAAAAGATTAGGAAAGAGATAGACAGGAGAGTGAGAAGTAGGGTGAAAGATGGCAGAGAGAGAGAGGTGAGAGAGAGGTTTTAGATTGGATGGACGGTGTGTGAGACATATAGAGAGAAAAGACAAAAAGACATAGCAGAGAGCTTGGCAAAAAGAGGACAAATGCCTGTGCACTGAAGATGCCGATCCCTTCTGCTCATGCAATTCGTTGGACTCAGCACAGCTTGGGAGTTGTGTTCACGGGCCATGGATGGTCCTCATTATTGCTCTTTTTTGTGGTGAAGTATAAATCTCTGTGTCATCTTTCATGCACTGCCTTAGAGCTTTTATTTGGAGAATTCAGTTTTCAGTTTGACATTTGTACAAAAGCAATTGTTTAGAATAAGGCTTATTCTCACAAACATTCTTGTGTGTGCAACTGAAGAACTCAAAAGATCACTCGCGTTTGGGAATGTAAGCAGACACTGAGGAGTAAAACAGTAAATCACCAGATCAGCTAAATCACAGCATGTGTGTGCAGCACAGCAAGATTTAATATTGTGCTCTTTAATCAGAGCAGGCATGTTTCAGGATTGGTGGGACTGTTTTAACGTTCAGGCAGAGGGATTGTGATTCTTTCCACAGTTTTGTTCAGGGCTCTCCAGATACCCAGGGAGGAGTGTGAGCTTCTCCTGGAGTTGTAGACCATTGCTCACCATTTAGTGACTAAGCACATGCCTGCTGGCCCGCTGTTTATTGCAACAGGTATAACCCCTCTGACATCTTTATGAGTGGGTGTACATGTGAGGTTTCCAGTCATAAAAGAAGGCACTGTGGAGAAGCTATTTTTCCAAACAGCCTTTCACCCATTAAAGACAACAGTTCTTCACAAATATGCATATTTATTCAGATGCAACCACAATGACATGCTGCACACATCCTCAAGAGCACTTACTGGACTCTGTCAGTACTGGGGATTGAACCAGCAACCCTTTGAGTTCTAGACATCCTCCCAAATCAGCCTACTGTCCTGCCTGATTACTGAATGAGAGGAAGGTATGATGCAAATGACTGAAACCCAGACTGTAGCTGCCAACCTGGGTGACAAAAAAGACAAACAAAAGTGCATTATTAACATTTACATCATCTGCTGAACTTGCACAATATGGACTACATACTGTAGCTAAGTTACTGGAGGAACCAATCGATCAATACTTTATCTACTCCCTGCTCCAAATGCACAGACTAAACAGGAAGAAAGAGAGACACTATGGGTGAGACTATAGCTAACTAGTAAATGAAAGAGACTCAATAAGGAGCTCTCTATGCTTTAATTAGGTTAATATCTATTTGAGTTTCCCCCTGGCCTTGCTAGTATTGGACTACTGCCTTTGAACACTTATGTAGATAATCTTTTAGTTTACTTTTTACACTATTTTGATTGGATTTACTTTTATAATTGTATAATTGTCTGTTTACTCAGCCAGGTCGCTCTTGATGTTTCCTTATTGGGACTGCCTGGTGAAATAGAGGCTGAATAAGAAAGAATAAATAAAACTGTCTGGGACTATGGGGGAAGCCCAGTTTCGGGGGTGGTACCTACTGTAAAGAAGCTCTTGCAGCATTAGGAATTTTAATAATAACTTGGCCTCTAAATTACACACTCTGAATCACATATTTTTCAGCTTAGTCACATCTAGCTGTCCAACTCTAGGAAAATGTTACTGATTGAGGATCAAATTGCTGGAATAATACTTGTAATATTTACGGCACTGGCAACCAGCAGAGTCTTTCCAGTATTATTCTTGTTGCTGTAATCATTTGATCAGTGTTCATGTTGATTTCATTTCATTCGAATGCATTGTGTCATAACTGAATATGGTTAATGAAGTATATCAAATATACTGGTTACAATGATAAAATGCAGTATAAAATCAAAGCAAAAGCTCATGATTCAGATTTTTTTTTTTACTAGGAAGGGGACTGGGGACAGTAGAAGATGTCACCATACCTCTAAGAAAAACGTGGTTAAAATGGAAACCACATTGCCTTAATTCCTTGATTACGCCCTCTGTGCTGTAGAAGACCAAAGAGACAACTGTGGCTGGGGATCTGGAAAAACACATGAAGTAGATTATAGTGTACTGCAATCATATCACCCACAACACGGGGAATATGAATGGGCCGTTTTGTTCCACTCACAATGAGGCCCTCACTATATCTTCCACTGATGGCATCGTAACTTTGCCTTGCTTGAGTGAAGTACCAGAAGAATTTGGTCAGTGAGAAATTTGGGTAGATACAGACTGTTTCATCTGTTTCATCATGTTTATACTGCATGTTCAGCACAATTTGACTGTTGAAAGTATTTAAGCTGACAGTTACAGTGGAAAAGGTAAAAGTAGTAGCAGTAGTAGAACACTATTTTCCGTGTTCATCACCTCCTACATTGCACGGGTTGGGTGGTTTCCAGCTTGGTGGTGTAGGTTACAGTAACCACCAGCTGGCTTGAGCGTTGTTTCCACAATGCCGGTAAGCTGCGGTGCCTACGCGTCGCTCCACAAGCTTCCCCAGCAAACCAGTCACCAGCCATCATTCTTAAACACAGGAGTGAGGGGGGCAGGGAGGGGGGCAAAACCACATGGGTTTTCCATTAGTGTGCGCAAAGTCAAGACATTTTTTTCCATTGTGCTATCTGAGTGGTGAACAACTCAGCGGCTGATGGAGACACTAACCCCTCACATGATGGATGAATTAGTGTTTTTAACGTCACTGTCACACCATATAAATATCCACAGAGGTGAGTCTCACCAAGAAGCCTCCAGCAAACACAGGAATAGAAAGTTCCACCTTCAACATCTGGCTGTCAAGGAGCTGAATCCCGGCCGTATGGGGAGGAAGCTGCAGGGTGGACCTGCAATAATATCAAAGACCATTATGAACATTTTTGACTGACGTTGATCCATTGCCTTTTCCAGTGGAGGTACTGCGTTTCTTTGAATAAGAATCAAAGAGAGAAGGCAGAGCAGCTGGGCTTACATTTGCAGTGCTGACTGTCTTTTGGTTCCCTTTGGCATAACGCCATAACAACTCACTGACAAGTGATGCTGCAAAAAAAACAAAAAAACTCATAGGTGCTCCAGATCAGTGGAGCCCTGGCTGTTTAAACATGTGTACTGTGTGTATCTGTGTGTGTCTTTGATTCTGTATGCGTGTGTGCGAGTGGAGGGGGTTGGTGCATGCATGTGTGTGTTTATGTGCTTTCATGCACGTGCGTGCTCGCCGTCCGTGCACACGCGTAAACCCGATAGAAAGAGGAGAGGAGAGGAGCATGTCTGGAATCATTTAACCAGAGGGAGAACACATTCCCGCATGTGGAATCATTTCTCCCAATAGGAGTGTCATTGTTTCCAAAGACAGCAGAGCTTTCACCATGATTCAGGTAGCATTTTTTCCTATATATTTCATTTTTCCTGTCAGCTATACAGATCTTTACAAAAGTGCCGGGATGGGATCCAGGAGGAAGATATGACTGTTCTGATGTTAAAACTCAGATTGAAAAACTCAGCTTGGGGAGACTGAGAATTGAGAAATTTAACAACCGTATGTGATTAGTTCACAGATGATGGATATATATTTTGACAATATCTTCGGTGAATACCATGCAGAGTGGAGGACTTACTGATAAGAAACAGAACAGAGCAGCTATAGATATTTCAGGTATAGACAATTTTCAATGAAAGCCATAAAGCATTACAAAGGCATTTCTAAAGCCACATAGTGCATTTATAACACTTATAAAACTGACAAAATGCTTTATGAACATGGACACGCACATAACATTTCATAATGCATTGAAATCATAATATATCCCATAGCCCCATCCCAAGCATACTATAATCTTTTTTTTTCTTTTTTTTACAATGTATAAGGTCAAGTATACTGCCCTACAAAACCAAAGAGCAGTAACTTTACTGTCATTGAAAAAAATGAAAAAATGTTTCTGTCTCTTGTCCTGATATAGAAATGGATTGTATATAATTTAATGGCATTCATGGGTATAATTTTAGTTCATATGAAATCTAATCCCTATGACCTCTGGAACACACAAAAAGCAGTTACTGCTTTTCATTTGTCGGGCTGCTGATAATGCACACGATGGATTTTTTTTTGTTTTTGACTGTGCCTATGGCTATGTGTGGAATCATATAGTCACATTTATTAACTTATTAAATCTTGAAACAAACAAGAAAAAACAATCGCTCAAGACTAGAATTGACTTTGAAACCTGTCAACTTGATACTGAATGTTCCAGTTTGTGGCCTTGTGTCATGGAGTCGTAGTAAATGGCCAGTGACTCATAACAGTCATATGTAGGGCTCTCCTTGTGGCGGCATGGGCAGACCGCCACATAGTTGCCTGTGGTGAGCAGCGCTGTACAGGCTGCACTGGAATAGATGTTTATTACTGGCCAGCGAGGCAAGCCGAGTTCACCAAATTGATACCTTGGAACAAATATAACGTAGAAAATCACATATACGCATAAACTGCGAAGCAAATGCACACCCATGCACTCCTATACTACCCATGGATGAAGGAGCATGTGCACACACACCCAAAGACACACATGGACGCATGCACGAGCACACACACACACAAACTTAGAAGCTATACTTTTAAAGTTCCTGTTTAGGTGTAAGTGGGTGAGAAATGTGGGCACATTGTTCAGTCTGTGAGAAACGTTGCAGTAGTACAGAGAAGAACGTAACCTAAAATAAGATCTGAGATTTAAGTTATTTCAAAAGACTGAGAGGAATAAGGAAAAAGTGCTTTGTACACCCAACAAAAGGGAGAGAGGAGAAGTGTGTGTGCAGGAATCTTCTTTTGTATTACAATAATGACATAATTCAACCCGAAGAAGATATTTGATTTCTGTTCTTCAGGCAAAAAAACATTCCAGGGTTTCATTGTAACATTGACAAATGTGACAAGTGTTCCAGCCTGCCCACGATTATCAGTGTAATTGATGATGTCACATCGCTGTCTTATAGCTGCTATGTTACAGAAACCACTCTTACACACATTCTCCAATGCCGGGCGGTTTTGTCAGACAAGCTCCAGATATGCGCTACACAAACTTAATAACGGTCCGGGCTTAGGTTTGGCTCCAGACGTTTGGCTTAAGCTTTATCACACTCAATAAAGAAGCTAATATGACTGACTGACAGACCACTTTTATTGCGCCATTCAGCGCTGAAACAACACAGAAGTATTGATAGCTTTTGAGAACTGACTTGAGATAGAAGAATGTATGATGCAGAGAGTTTGAGAAACGTTTGACACATCACACCGCTGAAAATGACCTAGAGTTGAAATGCTGGGTGACGATCTGGCTCATGTAAACGTTTGAATAAAGGGCAGGATTTTGATGTTTTCAGCGTGTGCTTTTCCTTTTGGCATATCCTGTTGCAGTCTTATTGGGGTTATAACACTGCTGGCATCTTTTCGTATCTTTGCTGCTGGGGGAGGGAAAAAAGTTTGAACACTGATCACTCATGGGGTAAATTGTTTGTTGATTTAATTAAAATAATGGCAATGTCAACAGTTTCGATGGTTGCACATAGCCAGATATATACTGGAGGCATATGGAAGCTGCACAGAGCCTCTCATGTGCCAGCTATGAGATTGCTGAGCACACATGCACACACACACACACACACACACACACACACACACACATACACACACACACACACACATATACACACACGCGCCCACACGCACACACACGCACGCACACACGCATGCACATGCTTGCACACACGCACGCACGCACACACACACAGACACACAGATCTTAGCCAAAAGCCCACCACTTGGTAAGTTTAGAGAGTCAATAAACTTACTGACCACTTCCAGACTGCGCTGATGGAGGCACTGGGCACAAGATTAGTTAATGACCCTCCCCCTGCTTGACGAGGTAAGCTTAATTTGCAACCAAGGGCTTTCTAATTGTTGGTTTGTTTGCTGAGCAATAGGACTCTCATAAATCCTGAGAGAGCCCCCTAGTGTTGGAAACGTACAGATGCAGTCTAGGGCCGAAATTGTCCGGTGGATCTTCATGACTGTATGGCATTTACGGTGTCTCGTGGCCCTCAATGATTACGATGAGTTTTAGGATGAATAGATAGACAGAGAATGAATAGATGGACAGAAAATGGACACCCAGGGATGGGTTGGATGAGGTGATTCTCATTCAGCTGTAAACTCACACAACTCTGGAGGTTCTAATTTGATTTGGCTGGAAGCAGATCTTTCCAGAATGCCTCGTGGACGCCCTCCAAAATTAACTTCCTGGATATTCTACAGGGCCTCTATGTCTACATTCAGTCTCATACCCAAATGGTACTCTCTAGCCAACTTTATAGTGGTGCGTGTGTGTATGCGTGTGTGTGTGTGTGTGTGTGTAGTTAGGGTACGACAGACAGAAAGAAAAAGAAATAGAAAGATGGGCAGATAAAAGAGAGAGACAAGCGTAGAAAATGGCAGCACAAGGTGGTGGGAAAAAACAACAAAGAGAAGTGAGAGAGGGTTTTCCTTTGCCACAATGAGGAGATATTACAATTAGATGACCATATGGAGATCAGCCTTGAGCCAAAAAGTGTTTTCTAAAATGTCTCAGCGTTTGTAACATGTAACATGTAATTAGTTACAGTACCAAATGGGTGGAGTTTAGGAGTTTACCACACTGGGCAATCCTCTAAGATCCAGAAAGTTTAGACAACCAATTTAATTGTAGTATTTCAAAGCCAATATAGTCATTAACCCCCACCCATCTGGTACGCCAAGCAGTTTAAAACAAACGCTAAGAATTATTTTCAAATATCTATTTGGCTCAGGTTTCAAAACTGGTACTATAAAACTCCAATAGATCCAAAGACAGACAACATAATACTGTTGGTGTTGAGAAGGTCCAGTTCTGAAATATGTGGATTGCAGTATCAGTGTACCAAACTGGGAGTTTCAGGCAGAAGTGCTATTTTCTCAGTACAAACTAGGTTAAGTGTATTACAATATGGAACAGGGATGTCCTTTACTACTTTATTGCTCCACCTCTCTCTCTCTCTCTCTCTCTCTCTCTCTCTCTCTCTCTGAGAAAGAGATAGAGGGCTTTGTTTCTTAATTAATACTCCATGTGTTTGGCGCAGACCAGACAGGACCGCAGGAAGAGCACAGG
>OMOV01048586.1:8759-22711 GCA_900312565.1 Beryx splendens | reverse complement strand
GCACACACACACACACACACACACACACACACAGTATTTGAAAAATATCAACTGAGGTCAGCTTTTTCCAAAGAACTTACATCAATTCAACAGGTTTAACAGGATCTGAGACCTGACAGTTAAGTGACATTCAAGCAATCGCCTAACCTTTCAACTCGCACACAAACAATTCCAATTGTCGCGGAGACCTTTTGAAATCAACTCACTTTAAATGCCAGAAGAAGAAATGTCCTATCCTCTGATTGGTTAATGCTTTTTTCAGCAGGAACCGTGCAAGTGGGTTATCAAGGTACTGCTCATACTTCAGAACCTGGGCACAGACAAAAAGGATTACTCCACGGGCCGTTTACATAAAAACACAGAAACACGTCGTCTTCTAATCCGACTAACATGCCGTAAACAACCAGCTTCATACGATCCATTACACGCATATTTACAGCACAGCCAGTCCATAGATGAGGATGCACCACACCTGGACCAGTTGAATGAGGTATTGTGAGAGTCTGTCATCGGTTAGGTATTTCTCAAGGCACTTCACGGCAAAGTCTCTGATCATAGGGTCGGGGAAGTTGCAATCCAACAACTCCATGGCTTGTTCTGGCTTAATAGCTGGCCAGTCCTTCAGAAGGCAATACATCTGGAGCAGAAAGACAGCGCACAGTACATGTTTTTGTTAAAGAAAATATACTTTTCATTTAACACTGTTGCACTTTTTTTAACAATCCTAGAAGGTGAGTTACTTTGCACTATCTGCATGAAATCTGTTGAGCTGCATCACTATAACAAACAAGGCGTACTGCGGATCCTGTTGCCCCATATGCTGTCCTTCAAAATAAGGATGCGTCAGCGGAAACCTGAGCTCGGCCTACCTGTGCAACCTCATCTCTGGAGTTCCATTTCACAGCCAGCAGGATCTTGGGAAGGATCTCTGGTATATTGACACAGTAATGTCTGAAATAGATGGGGGAGAGGGTTTTTTTTATGACAATAACAGTTAAATCAGCCCCATATGTGCAAAGGCTTTTGTGTAAAATGTAATGGTTTGAGAAACGGTGTGTTTAAATCCAAATGTTAAGTCAATCTACCCTTCATACATCTCAAATCAAACCTCATACACACATGCATGCATACACATATGCACACACACACACACACACACAGACTACCTGTGCCGCCATAGGAAGTCTTTCTCCTGCTCAGTGATTTCAGACAGTGCGTCTCTGTTACACACCAGGCGTAGCTGCTCATTGTCACTGTCCGTCAGGGGGTTGTCACGCGCCAACCTGTTACTCTTTTACACCATATAAAACCGCAATTTAAAAAAAACAACTGAATGACTTGAGAATCCTCTTTGCCGATCTAAGAGCAAGATTGCTGCATCAGCATTGCATGGGGTCTACAGGGACTTGCATGTACACACAGCACATACACACAGAACACTTGAATGAATGGGTAAAACGATGTCATTGCATGTGCTGTGAGAGAACTAGGCTGTGGCGGCTGTTTATGTGGTGAAAATCAATTCCCACGATGAATTTACTCATGTCAAAAGTGAAACAAGTATCCACACAAAAACAGCGCACAACGGCCTGTTAGCTTACCAAACTGGTGTGGCAGCAATTAAAGCCAAGCTCTCTGGATATGTTCCAGTTTGCGTGGTCCTCGATGGTGGTCATATCAGGGAACTTGACTGGGGAACTGAAATGGTCAAACTCCAGCTCCAGACAAGGGGTTTCCTGTGTGTTTGTAAAGCAGTGAAAGGAAAAAGGTCACCCAAGGTGCTTACTGTACTCAAACAAAGGTACCTTTGGAGAGGGCGACGTGTCAATGAGTAATTAATTACGTGGGATAAGAAGCTTGGTTACTTAAAGCGAGGCGGCTTATGCCCAGCTCTGAAACTTTGCAGGTTGTCACCAGCTCTGCAGAACTAGGTCACAACAAGGCTTAAAGGTCAGCAGCAGATCCATGCATAATGCACTTCTGAAAAGCTGCAGATTGCGAGAAAAACTTGGCGGTGCGTGTAATCTAGTTCACTCTGCTTTGGTATGTCATGATAATCAATCTGGAAGGGCTGAGCTTACCCATGTCGCTGAAACACATTCACTTTGGAATCCTGTGGTTTGGACTTTTAATATTTTGAATGTCTATATTATTTGGCCATAAATATTTCTCACATATACAGTTTTGCACTTTTTCAGCGAACGCTGTGTTTTCTGGCTAACTAGCAACAAAAAAAATCTACCGGGACAGAACAGAGTACAATGTCTGTTTACATTTCAAACCTCTCTGTCACATCAATATTTGACTTTTTTTTTTTTGCCCTGAAAGAAAAATACAGACACTACTGGAAGCACAAAACAACGAGTGAGCAGTATTTTGTTTTCGACTGCTTTTCACCTTGTTGGGGTTTGAGCCTGTGACGCCGATAGGGTTCAGAAGATCTTCCAGGCCGTGTGGAACGGGCCACAGGTTGAGAGCCATCTTCCCTGCCACTAGTGTGTGGGTGTAGTCAAACAGGTTGATGTTGCCCCAGGCTAGAGGGCAGTGCTCCTAAAGGAAAATACCAGTAAAACGATTGCAGTGGTGCAATGTGGAACACAGGGATGTTGCTTATTTCCCATGCATACATTAATCTACTTTGGGAACCCTTCTGAATTGAAAACAAAAAAACAAAAGACAAAATCACATCTTAACAAAAACGACAGCATTTTCAGCACTGTTAGAAGAAGATTGCTCTGCTCACCTCTTTAGCTCCCTTCCTCCCTTTCACAGAGCAGATGGAGAGGCAGAGCCGGGCGGCACGGGGGATGTCTGGAATGTACATGTCGTAATTCAGCCACTCGTTCCACCTGGAATAAACAGGGAAGAACACGTTCCCGAAATCAAACACACTATCGTCGCAAAGCGGGCCGAAGAGAGAAACACCGTCCGACGGGACGCTGAGCTCAATTGTGTAATAATACCTGGGGTTCGAGCATGGCACGCGCTGAGTGTTTACGTTGTCACACAGCTGCTCCCCACCGTGGTATATCCCCGTCCTGACGTAGATCTAGAACAGCCACAAGGACACACAATTTGACAGCAATCTATCTCGTAAGAAGGACATCTTTCACTTCAGTTCTGACTGAAGTGAAGGATAATATAAAACATCTTCCAATATCCGACAGCTTATTGGAGACTAGCGAGTCCAATAAAAGTGAGATTACGGTCAGGATTTATCTCAACTAGTGCAGGACACAAGCACTATAGAAAGCGAGATAAGGTAGCCATGGGACCACGCTGGTGTATCTCTGTACCTTGTCAATGTCTCTGATGTTGACATTGACATAGGTGGCACACAGTATCCTGATTCTCAGCGTTCCATTGATAGTCCACAGAGACTTGGTGGCCGTTTCCCCGTTCATGTAGGGCGTTGCGGTGGAGATTCGTCGTGCATATGACGGCATGGTGAAGTTGTCGATGGGCAGCTGGGAATACAGACTGTCTTTCGCCATTAGCATCAAGTTGGGCATCCGGCCCAGCATGATACAGCTGCGCACGTACTGTTGAGGAACGACAAAGGGAATATTAGTAGTGCTATTTTTAAGTCGTTCATACCATTTCTAGGTCATCATTATTTAGCTTACTGGATTTTACAATTACAGCTACCAACTGAAACATCCTGCACTTTGTGCTTGTATATCATGATATACCATGATCTATAGTGTTGCATCAGCACATTTTACAGACAGCACATTTTCTAATAAGATTCAATTCATGTCATGAATGCCAGGCTGTTTTGGATTAAATGTTGAGTCCATCTCTTAGCCACTAAGTAGAATCAGTTGCAGCTAGCCCGAGATTACATTAAGATTACCTTGTACTGACTCAGAGGGTACTTCTCCAGCAAGTACTCGTCGCAGCCGCACACTTTGAGGATGTACTTGCCCTGGTACTCCTGCACACACATCTTTAACTGCTCGTGAGAGAGCAGCATGCTGCGAGTCTTCTTCCTGATGGCTTCGGCAATCACCTGCTCCGGCACATAGTCGTGGTTGATCTTCAGGGTGTACTTCTGCTTGTCATTGCTGGGTGACACAATTACCCATATCACCACGATTATTTGACCTGAGGGAAAGACGAAAATAAAATATCAGATCTAACAAATATGACGTCATTTTTTTATGCATAGAGACAAAAGGATGAAAGGTTAATGTTTGAGAATATATTGACACAAGAAACATTTGCCCCCTAAAAAGTGACAATGACTTACCCTTATCTAGCTTGTTGAAGATGTGCTTGGGAAGTTCTGTTGAGGATTCTACATTGGGAGGATAGACGTACAAAGCTCTACTGTGGGGTCCGTTAGTGTCTCTAAGGTCCATAGCCTCTTTGCAAACATTCAAAATGTTCCTTCTGAAGTCCTGCACTTCTGGATCTTTCACCAGATCGAACTCGCATATAGGCATCCCAATAGCAAAACCTGCAGGAAAAAAAAGAATGTAATGGAAATTAGCTGTGTAGTCTTATATCCATGAACCTCGTTAGAAAAACAAGTACAGGATGCATCTCGTGACATCTGGATGCGAAAATCAGCATATGCCATGGCATAATAAAACGAAGCACAAAGCAGAATACATGTTATTTAATTGTCTTCACTTGGGCAAAACGACATTTGGGCAACCCTCAGTGCCATACTAGGCTCTGGAATTGTAAATTGGGGCAAGACCCGTACCAATCTCTCGGTTGAGAATTTTCTCCTCCCTGTTGCCTACTGGCTCAATGACTTTGAGGAAAGCCTGGAAGAGCCTGAGGTCGCACAGCCTCCTGGTCTCATCGTAGAACTCCTCTCTCTCTGCCTCCTGGGTGACACTGACAAAGATGTAGGAGGTCTCCTCCTGCAGCAGATGGTGAAGAGGGTACTTTCTGGCCTCCTTGAACAGTTCATGTTTGACTGTGATCAGCGTGGCTTCCCTCAGGCACTCCAACGTGAGAATCATGCCATTTGGCAGAAGGCAGTCCACCAGGATGCTGGGGGGCATCAAGTGCATACCCCATAGTTCTCCTGAGGATGGCCTGGGAGGCATGGTCGTGCCAGCAGTCCACTCTTTTCAACGTCTGGTAATTACAAGATGAGTAATGTCAACCTACTGAAAGAGAGAGAGCAGAGAGAATTACATAAGAGCCACTGACCTGTTTAGAATAATGCAAAATGCTTGTGGTTAAACATTTAGCTGGAGTGAGAGTAGAGTTGCAAAGTGACAGCATAAAAAGATGCTAAATATACTCCCAGGAGTAACTCTATATAACATGGGATGTCAAGCGTTTCATGAACACATAACGTGGTTAAGTGATACAGCCTGGGGAAATGACAGATGACCAATGTATTGTAATGAAATACGTTTTAATAGAATTGACTTATTAGTGGTAGTAACAAGTTTATAACTTAGCGTTCGTGATGAAATTAAATACTACAACTAGTCGGCTGCTTGCTATTAAGACGTTACCACGTTCATCCGAGATTAGCTAACGTTAACATAGATGTCATCACATCAGAGATGGGACATCTTAACAACTCCGGCTTTAGTAAGTTAGTGCTAAAGTGACTGCTAATACTTATTCAAAGTCCGCAGCAAGACGCTAGATGTCAGCTAACAGCTAGCAACACAGATGTCGAATGAAATGGCTTATAAACAGTCATGTAAACAAACCAGCTAACGTTAGCTAAAGAGCATTAGCATCAGCTAACACTGCTAACGTTAGCCTTAGCCCGGGCTTGCCAGTCACCTCGTCTAATGTGTGTAGCGCTGCTGATGGGTGGGTTAGGTGTTATTTCTCAGCTAGCTAACCTGGCTAGCCAAGTTCACTAAGGAAATCAATGTAATTTGCACATTTAAAAGGTCGCATTGCACGCATTTCACCAAACAAAGAGGGTGAAAATTAACTCCATGCCTTGCGAGTAATGGTGTGGTTATTTTAATATCGTCGTGATTCACACATTTCACGACCAAAACACGAAACAACAAATACAAGCTAACCGGTTAGCTACGAAGCTATTAGCCAGCTCGACCGTTAGCATTAGCTAGCTCAATAAATCCCATATGTACCCGTTCTAGGCGTCTCGACCAGGCGCTACTAGCTCTACTCCATTCAAGCAGCGGTCGTCAGCAGTCGGGACAGTCCAGCGTTTCAAGACAGATGTCCCTAGCTATCGGCGGTGTTGTCAGTATGTCGCGGAGGAATACGTCTATAACACTCCATGATGTTATTCATCGTGCCGTCCCGAAATAAACTGCAAAATGTTGGTAGCACGCTAGCTCCACACGGCTAGCTTGCTCGAGGCTGGCTAGCAGGCTCATCGTCACGGAGCGCCCTCCCACACAGTCGGTCGGTGTGAGGAGAAAACAGTTTGTCATGAGACAAGATGAGAGGAATTCACGGGAAACCGCTTGTTGGGTTTTCCATGAGAGGAGAAGCGCCTCTGAGGAAATGCCACCCAGCAGCACATGAGCAAAACAATGCCATTCATTACAACAGTGTCTTCATTCATTTTATTTCAGATGCCATTTCATTTAGAAATATGATATGGGGAGATCACCATTTATTACAGCCTATCAGATTTAATGCAAAAAAATAGTTTATTACAAAAGGATATGTAGTTTGTATCACCATCATAGGAGAGTTAAGTCTTGTGAGATGATACTTGAGTGGATGCAGTAACATCTAGGTGTTTTATTAATGGTTATACTTTGTATCTTATGTATAACTAACTACATGTTTTATATACATGTGTAGTAGGTAGGCTATATTAACGTTATATATTATTATGGTTCAGATGCAATAGGACACCTCCAAAATAAACTAGAAGTATCGTCAGAGGCAAAAATGACATTAGTCTACATGCTTTCATCATGTTGAGTCATGAAGGACAATCTCTGTTACTTTTCATAAGAAGAGTTATATTTGGTCACTGAGAAGGTGGATATAAAACAGGAACATTTTATTGAGTGTTTTAGAAAATAATCACATAATAGTTTATCAAAAAAAAGTAGGAAAGTTTGAGAAAGTTACCCAAAATGTAACGTTGCTAAAACATTAACAACTGCAAACACAGGAGACCTTTTAGGAATGAGAGCCGCCTTGTTCTGTCAGTTCAAATTTAGCCTGGTATTATCATATGTGAGATAGCAAGCACATGCTCATCATATACCATGTTTAGGATTCCAGAAAGAGGTATACCAAACACCCCTGTAAACAAATACCTTCAAAACATTTTACGATGTTTAGCTTCTTTAACAACATGCAAAAGGTCATTTATAGTGTTCTGTGTAACAGCCAGTTACACGTTGGACAGTCACTGCCTTGGAACATTCAGTTCGCTTTTAAAAACAGTCTCATCCTTGGTGTGGAGCGCGAGCCAGCTGTTCCAAATGTCTCAGCCGGAGAGGAAAGTTGCGAGAGGTCACGGCGGGGTCGGCTGGTTAAAACAATCCCTTTCATGTCACATGTCCATCACCAAACCATACGCCCGCCTCTCTCAGCTGCTGTGCCCGTTTCACCTCTTGAGCTTCCCTATCTCCTCGCACAGTATGGAGAGGTACTGTGTCAGCTTAACCATCACGATGAGGAGGGTCCCTCCTGTGAGCATGCAGGAGGGCCAGAGGAGCGAGTGGAAGACGGCGCTGTGGCCGTACAGCCGGGTCAGGAGGACGCTCTCCTGCTGCTCACTGGGGTCGTAGTAGCAGGGGACCTGCTGGTTCACCTTCAGACGCTCTGAGATGTTCATGATCATGGTGTGCATGACCACGCTGTCCTTTTGGCACTTGGGCACATAGAAACACTGCAAGGAGAGGAGTGGAAGACACTGACTTTTCATTTTGGTGAACATCTAAGTTCCTAATTTTGTTTCACAACACTCAGTATATCACCCCCATGTATCATGTGTAGAACCAGCTCTTCCTGACAATTCAACATGACCAGAAGAAACTCCAAGTCCTATCTACTAACATTTTCTGAATCGAGACCAGAGTAGATCTAAATCAGGTAACCAGGCCAACATCTGACAGCCTGTGTCAACATTTGAAACGGTTCAGTAATTCCCAGTATTTTCCCTCTGGCACTGCACTCACTTCAGAGCTGGCGTCCTGGGTCTCTTCATTGTGAGATAAACGGCTGACACGGCCCGTGTTATTGACGCTCACATAGACCTGCAGACAAGGGTATTTGGAGACTCTCCAGCAGTCTGACCCACAGTTGTAGGAACAGTTCATGTCGGCGGCGATGGTGGAGTTGAGAACAACACACACTCCCTCCTCTGTCCACACGCTGCATTGACATTTAAATGGAGAGCAAATTGAATGCAAATAGGAAAGAACACGTTGGTGTCTGATGCTATGAAAACAACTCAACTTGTGAATTGGTACAGAATGATATCTGGGTCTATCAAACATTTCTTTTTGTGATTTTCAGGTTGAGAGGGTGGTTTGTCAACAAGCACACCTAATGAATAAAACAGTAACTGACAGAAAATATCAAAAGTAAACTCCCAAAACAGATCAGGCCTGTACCTGTCTGCATAGGAGCGCAGTACAGTGATACCCAGGACAAAGTACATCATGACTGAAGAGAGGATCATTCCAAGACCCAAAAGAATGGCCCGATCTTCACCGGGCTTCAGAGCCGTCACCGTCTTCTTCTTGTCCAATACGTCTACCTCACGGAACTTCTGGTAGATTGACCTGATGACAGGAGCAGAAGAAACGAGGAGGAGGAGGAGGAGGAATCACAACATCATTTGAAAGCTGCAAGATGTAAAGGTTGTGATGACATGAATTTACGAGCGCGTGATGGGCGGCAGAGTTGAAGAGATCTTGAACGTCCATGCTGAATTATTAGGGCTGAAATAGACTGAACCTGTTACTGTACCTCCTTTCATTTCCTTTGGCGGATCCTGCTGTATTTTTGGCCCCCGCTACAAAGAACATCTTCCCTGATGACCCTCGTGCTCCTTTGCTTGCTGAAGGGGTGCGGAAAGACTGTTGAAAGGACCTGAGGAGAATTATAGCCAGTGAGATGAACTATAAAAAACACCACAAATTGACGGTGAAGTCAGTTTTGTGACATTCAAATACACTTTCAATACCAAGACCTCAAAACCCAAGTTTCCACTGTTGGATTTGCAAAGAAAATTCTCTCTCTGCTCTAATTTAAATGAAGAGCATGAGAAATTATACCGTACCTTTGGTGCATCTTTGCTGTCAGACTTACTACTCTTGTAAATAAATCAAATTTTGTACATAGGAAATAGAAAGTAGGCTATGTGTTGCTCTTAACAACGCTGCATACAGCAATCCCTCATTGCCACAGCAGAGACCTCAGAACGCTATGGTGTGTCGGGGCAGAAACACTGTAATATAGTGGACTCTGCAGTCACAGCTACCAGGTAAACATGCCATTTTGAACACAAAGAAACTCTAATAAGGGTAAACAAGATGATGGATTGCCACAGATGAAAGGTGTGGATGCTGATGAAGTGCTCATGAAAAACATACCTGCTGTAGCCTGAACCCTTCTGCTGTCAACACAAAGTCATTGGGTCCTCTCATGGCACAACAACAACACCTCGCTCCTGCCTCCTCTCTGTCCCAGTCTGAAGCGAACACAGCATTCAATACTGCAGGTTTGTTTTCCCCTAAAAGACATTAGGCTTGATTCATATGCAAACTAACTGGGCGGCCGAGACATTATGAGTTATTAGTTCTAGGTCGGCCACGGGTTAGCGTTAAGGTGAGGGTCGATGCAAATCCACTTTCCAGATTGCCAGGCTTTTATTCAAAAGCATCATTTGGAACAAAGGCATTTACCATTTACTGGCCGTGCTGCCAGTCCTGAGTGTCCATTTGTTAATATCAAAGTAGGAAGGTCATTTGCCTTTGCTCCACCTTGATCCAAACTTGAATTAGAAACACTAATACCAACCAATAATCAACTGGAGAATCAATAATCAAATCATATTGTTTCGTTACTCAGCCACAGATGTAAATAAACAATGTAGAACAGAGTCACACGGTCATTCAGTCTAGTCCCAGGCAAGCAGAACGAGCAGGCCTGCTTCATTCTTGCGGGGGATAACAACCTCGCCTCACTGCCAGGAACAGAATAGAGGGAGAACAAGCCAACAAGTTCCACAAAGATGAGTAATTTCCTCATTGTATTACATTCCCAGCTGCTTTAGGAGAAATGTTGCTGAGAGAACTTCAGCGTCACACAAGACTTCCAAGAGAAATGTAAATGTAGATGCAGCTACAACATGAAGTCTGCACAAACCGGCATGCACACCCACAGCAAAGAATCAAACTTACATTCGATTTATGTTCTGCGTTATCATAACCTCTCAACTTTTCTCCTCCGTAAAAGCATGCGGACCACTACCTCTTGAGTGAGTGCCTCAAGTTCCACACATAACTGTATTGATTTCAGCTAAACATGGACACACACTTTCAGAATGACCGCCTTACTCCATCTACCAACTCTGGAGTCAAGCAAAGCTTTTAAAGGCTTTTGAGGGCAGTAAATTTGCTGTTAGCTGCGCTTCACGCACCACAGAGGCTGGACTTGCAGCGGCAAGTGACTTCCTACCTAATAATAACATATAAGGAATGGCCAGTGACGCTCCCTTTAATGATATATGGAGCAGGTAGGCTCATTCAGGCTCACTGCCTGACCTTGGGCTTTCCTAGTTAGGTCCTAATGACATGAAACAAACTTTAAATCATTAGATAAAGTAATATAAAAAATAAAATACATACTTTCCAAAAATTGCAAAATGTTCTCTTTAATGTTCTGTATCAAAGATGGAAATGTTTGGGAATATTCCATTAATATCATAGATCCATTTCATTAGTAAACAAGTATGTTCAGCCCAGTAGAGTTCATGTGACACTTGAAAATGTGAAAAAATGGAGGCATCATGAAACGGTAGACTGGACTGAACTTCATAAGAGAATATAGCTGGTAAGTGGTTCTGAATGAGAGTTGTATGTGTGTCTTATTCTTATCACCAGCTTGAAAGACTGGTTTTGGATATATTTGCGTCCTTCTCATTATCACTGATTACTGAAGAGCTGCTGATGAGCAGCGTCATCACATGAAGCGCTGGAGGCAGAAAGTCTTCCTGTGTCTGAGGCCGAGAGGAGATGCTTCAACGCACAGGACTGACCGAAACTGCTTGCTACAGCAGGAACGTATTGTTCTGATTTCCCCATTATGTTTTTAATGAACTACATGTCCTGGGCCGGAGGCAGATAGGATCAGTAGACCTCACTGTAAATTCTTTATGGGTGTGTCCTTGGTTCATATTTCTCCCAGCTGCCTTTCTCCCGTCTTGTGAGACCGTGTGAAAACACAAATGAATGAATGATAAGCCAAACCCTGCATGTGGCAAACCTCAGGATCATACGGCAGATGTATCTTGCGGAGCTATTTGTAATTTCCTTTGATTCCACTGAGCACATACTGCATGTAAATCATAAAAGAGAAATAAAGGTTTGTGAGAGTGATCAAAACACTGTGCATAACTGGTAGAGACATGGTAGCTATGGGGTTTACTTTTTTAGTTGAACGCCTGAAGGCTCGGCTTTGATCAGGCAATTTTGGTTTAGTCAGTGCTTACTCTCATCTTCCACACTAACTTTCACGCTCGCTCATTACATTCAGCGCACAGTGGGTTTCAAAGCTTGGCCTGCTCTTTGATAAAGAATGTCTCGGGATGTATTTTTTGCCTCGTCCTTCCAGTGATTATTACCGTCTGGGCAGGTGTCCTAGTGTTTGGTGACTTTAAAAAGACACAGGCTCCGCTGCTCAGCAGAGGTACAACAGAGCAGTAAACACTTAACAACCTGAGGTGCACAAAGAGGCGACTGGCAGTTTGATAGTGTGAACAGTGCGTGCATAGTAAATATGACATACATGTGGTGAGCATACTGTACATGCTGTTAATATAATTATAACACAATGTAACGCCACACCCAATCATCCAGTCATTATTGAATTATGTGTTACACTGTTTCATACACTGTTTGTTCCTCAAACAGGGCGGTGATGTTCCAGACAGTGTAGGGAAAATAATCCAATCAAGACTCATCAGTGCACTTCTACAAATAAGCAATGAAATGAAAGTTCAAAAGCTTTTACTGTAGGCCCGTCAGAGAATTCCTGAAGCTCATTCTGAGGCCTTATAAATTAATTTCACATGTATGAGAATGCTACAGAGAAAAACTCATTGTATTTGCAACATGCTTTGTGTTGACCTATGCTCAATTGTGTGTTATACCATTTCTAACCACACGGCCTGCTCAGTCTGTGCGCCTGACCTCAGTGTTTCCCCCTGGCGCCTATAATAATGTATCTCTTTCCCTGCACATCTAAATTATAATTAGGTTTGGCTCCTGTGTGACTAATGTGTGCTGAGCTGAAATAGCAGATGTAATATGTCTAATCTGTGAGGTCCTACCTCTTGTTGGTGGGTTGTTATGATAATCCGGACTTGGGGCTACAACTGTCAGCAGTGGCTCTCCAGCATGCTCTGGGCTCTCGGGGACGGCAGCCGGCTCCCTCTTATTTAAACTCTTGCCCCAAGTGAACAGGATGCCTGTCATACCTGTGTACGTAATATGAGTTCCCTGTACAATGCCGTCATGAGTTGGTCAAGCACAATGAATCTCAACTGGACCACCCAATAACTGGCTGTGACTGGCTCCTGTGTGGGCCCATGATTGCTGCCTTTACTGCAGACACTACTGCACATCCACAGATGAATTCAGCTGCAGCTCAATCAATTCAAACAACTCTTATTTTTCCTTGCTACAAACTTGTGTGTGCAATCACTATGACAGGAAAACGTTGCTGTGTTCTGCCACAAGGTGTCCCTGCAACCTCAGAAAGTACAGACACATAACTGGGGGTTTCCTCTTTCAATGAATTATTGCTAACAACAGCTCTGTGATTAACATGGAATGTCTGTGATGTTTTGATTTGGGGTGACTATTGTAAATAGGTAAAAAGTGAAAATGTTAGTTGGTGTGAAAATCTATTGGTGTAACTAAAGAATAAGACATTTTATATCTCATTGCTTCTCCTTTGGGGGAAAAGGGCTCCAACATGGTTCTACGACAAACTTTCTTTTTTCCTGAAACATTCACAATAAGGAAGATGAAGTGGATTTTATTTAACCCCTGTAAACCAGTTTATTGCACAGATGTAAGATATTCTAAATTCTCAGTGTATGATCAGAAAACCACTAAATCCAAAAAAGCCTCAAGAGAAAACATGTTATTTGATTAGGTCATCATTGTTCCAGTCTGCGGGCTATGAGAAAATGCACTGGTTGAAATGATAGAGTGTGTTAATAGGTAAATTCATCACACTCATTTTCAGAGGATGCACAGCAGATGAGCATTGTAAGCTTGAATTAAAAGTGAGACGCAGCGCCAACATGCACTATAGCTTAAATATGCATGATTTCATTTTGTTTCTTTTTGCTCGTGCGTCAATGGTTAAGCCATGAACGCAAGACCTAAAAGAAAAGGCTCTCTTTTGAAAATGATTCTGAAGTGTATGATGACCCGTGGCATTTTACACTTTTCCACCACATCTAGTCCATAGAGGCTATTCAGCTGCCTTCTGTGTCTTCCTGTGTTGACAGCTTAAGTGATTCCCACCACAGTGTTGGTCTGGCCAGCCGGGGGATTTCCCCTAGCAGACCCCCTTGATAAGCCATCTTGGATGTAATCATTACTCATCTCCCTCTTGTGTGTGACTGTGAGAGTCATTCCCATGCAGCAGCAGCAGCAGCAGCAGACTCGGCTAGAATATAAGAGCGACATGGCTGCAGATCAACAGAGCTGTTTCCTGCATCTTAGCTTGAAAGCTGTTCCTTTAATTATACTTCAGATTTAGAAATAGCTCTTGCTGAG
>OMOV01048552.1:0-10193 GCA_900312565.1 Beryx splendens | reverse complement strand
TTCCGATCTTCTGCGGGTGGGAAGCCGGATAGGGGTTTGTGTCCTGGTCGCTGCACTAGCGCCTCCTCTGGTCGATCTGGGCGCCTGTTCAGAGGGGGGGAGGGGAACGGGGGGGAATAGCATGTTCCTTCGCACGCGCTACGTCCTTACGGCGAAACTCCTCGCTGTCAGGTGAAAAGAAGCGGCTGGCGACTCCGCATGCATCGGAGGAGACGTGTCAGTCTACACCCTCCCCAGATCGGCAGAGGGGGCGGAGCAACTACCAGGACCGCTAAGGCAGGGGAACAATTGGATAGCCGGTGAAAAAGGGGGGAAATTCGAAAAATAAATAAAAAAATAAAAAGAAATAAACGTAATTCAGTCAGACTTTGTTCTCATTTAACTTTTATTTATTACATCGTATCGTGGTTGTAATCGAAATGTGAAACTTATATTGCGTATCAAATGAGATAAGCATATCAACCCCATTTTGTTCCAAAAAGAGACAAAAAGTGAGATTTGAAAGCCAGAAATCTTAGCAGCTGGTCAAATAATGCTTGAGTTACTGCTGATCAACAACCCTATTAACACCCTGCAGATATAAGACGGTCATTTTGTGCTATGGGGCGGTAAAAATCTTACTCATTGCCCCTTTAAGTTTTAGCTTCTACAGAGAAAGCATGGCTCACGTTGAATATTAACATGATGCCATCTGTGCGACTGAACAGTTGAGCGCTGAAAGTCTAAAATGAATTCAGTGAACTTTTGATACATAGCTCATTTACTGATGGTTGGATAATACCTGACATTACTGAAAGCTGTTAAATCTCCATCAGAAACACGAGTGGCCAGGTAGCAGAGGCTTAAAAGAGGGAAATAAGGACTGACACTGTCCGTGCGGAAAGGCTGATGAAAATCACTTGTGCTCCGTTCAACTCCAATATCACCTTCGCTGTCACACTGACTCGAATTCACTTGAAGTCGGAGTGAATTCGCCTGAGTGACAGCAGAGATTGCTAATCCGTCAGAATGATTTGGTGACAGGGTAAAGTGCTAATCCTCCCATGTTATTCAGTGCCAGTGAGGACCGTCTAATCCCTCGCCGCGGGTCTGATGTAAAGCGAGACAACACTAACTAACCGGCTCCTCAGGAAAACGTTAGTTAGGGTCAGACCGCCACACACACTGATATATTATCAGCTGTGCCCGTGTCCTAAAAAAATGGGTTTAGGCTAAAGCGTCTATAAAAAGTATAGTAGCTTTGAGGCAAAACTGAAAAAGCTCTTTCCTCTTTCGCGAGTGGAAAGACAATGTTTTGTTCCTCGGGCGGATGGAAATCACGCCTCGGGGGGCTTCTATGGAATTTAAAAGCCTTTGGGAGGAGTATCGTCAAAGTACCAGTCGCATATATGAAAGTCACTTCAGGGTGAAATGGATTTTTTTTCCCTCACCCGTTAACCAGGCGGAGAAAACCTGCCCTATAGGTCAGATATTATACCGTCGGTCTGTACTGTGTCGTTTGATTTTGCTGTTTCTTCAAAAATAAGATCAAATTTAGTAACAAAATTTTGTTCAGCTTAGTTATGATGAATGCACTTACATGATGATGTGAGTTGAGATCTAGATTCAGTCTGATCACAGTCAGTGTGCAGGTATTACAGTAGTAAGGTGCAGTTCTGAAAACTGAGTATCAGAGGTTTGACTGTTATGTACGATCTATCTATAACTATCTATCGAAAATGTTCTAAAAAAATAACAGCACACAAGCATAAAGTCAAAGATGATGAATATGTGGATAACTCAAAGTCAGCAGAACCTTATCATTCCAAGCTCGCAAAATGTTTTGTTTGCATTCAGTCTGTTATTTGGATTTTTTTAGCTACTGAAGCCTCGAATGAAAATACTGTTGTCCCAGCTTTTTAATTTGCTCTTGCCTCAGTTTAAACCCTAATCAGTTTGAAGCCAGGGAGAACATGTTGCAGCTTTGGCACACCATACCAGTTCAAAAACCTGTCTCGAAACTCAAACTAGCTGCTCCAGGGATCCACCAACATCCATGCTTTCAGATTCCTATTAATAATTGCTAACAGGCAAAATTACTTCCCAGATATGTGCTACTGAATACAGACAAAATAGCCGTAGTTTGTAAGTGGAAGACAATGTGTGTTTTTAGACTGAATGTTGAAAATGAGAGCAAACATAGTCATGACTATGGATCCCTGCAGCCAATAGGGCAGCAGCAGACAGTTCATGGGCTATATAGATGTGTTCTGCAAAGTGACAATGACTCTGGCTTATACAAACTGCCTTAGATTAGGCCTTCTATTCTCTTATAATTGTATCAAAGCATAAAACAATGTTCTGAAAATCGATTTCAAAGCCATTTTATTTAAATACACAGTATATTCCCCTCGTGAAGCAAGACTTAAATAGGTAAGTCAAAAGCAAAGTTTAACAAATGTGCATATAATGACTTACTACATGTAAAATATTTCCATTACACAGCTTTTTAAAAACTTCACAAACTTCTTTTGCGGAAATGTAAATGTCACTTGTATTTAGAACTTGTATTTGAAAATGTAGAAAGTTTTTTATAAGCCTCTGTATTTCTCCGCTGAAAATTCCAAATTATACTCAAATGATTTGACTCCTAAACCAACATGAAAGCACCGCGTGGCGTCTTCCCTAAGGTTCAGACCTTGTGATTTATTTGTGAAAGCAGTTGCTGAATAAATTTGACAATGTTGGAAATTCGATGTGTGTTGCTCCCTGTGTTCTTTCCAGTATAAAATCTCTACTCTAACAATCGCAATACATAATGCCTGCTGCATTATACCTGAGTATTAGCTCTGCTCAAAGAACTGGATGCAGCTGTACTCGCTGATTCTTATCAAGGCAACACAGACGCAGCATGCAGTTCTTTCTTTCTCTCTTTCTTTCTTCTTAAAGTAAATAAAAACGCCTCCTTTATGAGGTTCCTTGCTGTTTTACAATGGGAGTAGTTTTCATTGTTGTTATTTCCTCTGAAATCCCAAGAAGCCTCTGTTGAATCTTAAAATCCAGGACTGACTTCAGTCAATACTCCGAATCGATATGGGCACCACATAATTGCAACAGGCCCCTGCGAGGACAGTACAAATGCCTCCCTCGAGTTTTGTGGCAAACATAAAAATGTTGACAACAAGAGAGCATCGCACTTCAACCGGCTCTTTTTCCCCCCTCTTATTTTTAGAGGTAGAGAATAGATGTAAGTTAACACTTGACCTTTGGAAGCGATGACGCCTCTTTGCCGTTGTGGTTTGGTGCCATCTGAAATTGAGACAGACACAAAGCTTTGGAGGCAGTCGCTGGGGTGCACAGCTGAACCCTTAAAAAAACCAAAGAAAAACATATAATGTTGCATTGTTTGGAGTTTTTCTATGCTAAAATAAAATCTTGCACGTGCTGTAGGCTATTTTGGGCTTTTTTAATATGATTGCTGGGATTTTAGTGGTAATCCTAACCCTAACCCGAGCCTGAATAAGCCTCGGCTGGCACCCATACACAACTGCTAAAACCTGGTACTAAATAGTCATGTAATATTGAAGCGTAGCACATTACATGTGACTTGTTTGCAGAAGGTAAGCCGATTAGAAGGGGTGGAAGAAGAGGGGGTGTAATATTTTGAGGCAAATCTCATTTTGGTGAATGGGGAAGGGGCCTATGAATCAGTGGTGGTGTATATCATGAAAAATGGATGAGTTCTACCTCCTGAGACTAAAATTAGATAGAAACCTAATATGGTGAGTGTCCTTCAAGTAACACTTTGATTTATAAGCAACAACAAGAGAGAGGGTGAGAAAAAAAAAATCTGCTATTCTACAGAACGCTTGCCAAGACTGGTAGGGAAATGTAATGCTGGTCGACACGCCATGGAAAATCTGATTATTCCTTTTGCTGGAAACCTAAGCAGCCATTGAAATGAAGAAATAGCATCTTTTCAAGCATGCATTTGACACAATGTGATTACTGCCTAGCTGTCCTTCAACAAGAATACTACTGAGGTGGAATATAAAGTGGCAAGGAGGATCACGTACAATAGTGTGAATAGTGATATACAGAAGACGGCACAATTAGTGAGATAACGACAGTCTTGCATATTGGAAGTCTTCCGCAGAGCGCCTTTGTGTTTCGGTGAGCCTGGTTTCCTGAAATGAGCACCATGGCTTCGAATGCAAATACGTCTTCCGTGCATGAAAAGCGAGAGAAATACGTTTCCCCACCACAAAAGGGTTACATGAAGGAGGCACGACAAGAAACACGAAGTGGTCTGACATACAGGTAGCAAGGCAGAAGTACGGGTGTTGTGGTCAGGAGGCGCGGATAAGTTTACCTTCAACTTCCGACTCCCTGGGTTCCATTCCCAACTCATGCCACGATGTTTTCTACAGGGTCAAGTATTTACTTGACCATGACCAAAACCTTTCCCTAACCGTACCCAAAGTTGTTTTACTTGCCTAAACTTAAAGAGTAACTAAACCCCAAACCCAAATCTGAAAAGTAGGGTACTGAACTGGCCTTCTGCTGTTGGCTGGTCTTTGTGCCAGGTGATGTCACCACCTGTTGCACTCTATAGAAGGTGATATCACCTGGCACAAAGACCAGCCAATAGCAGAAGGCCAGTGCAAGGACCCAACTTTTCACCATTAGATGTCACGCTTCACCACAGATTTGGGTTTGGGGCTCAGTTACTCTTTAACCGTCTTGTCGTTCGTGAAAAGGCAAACCTTTCGCAAACGCGAGAACGAGAATGTCCAATTCATGCTGTTGTCACATAATCCAGTTTGCGTTATTGTCACAGAATCCAAGTCAGGAACGTAATCTTCACACGTGTAATCTGCGTGTACGACTTCGTGCCCATTTCACAAAACTCTATGAGACTGTGTTGGTTTCAGTCCAGGAGACTAGAGTGTAGGAGCACCCTCGTTCCCCACTGTCTGAACAAACACAGCCTCGTCTGAATAAGTATTAACTAGGCATGTCTAAATCCAGAGACTGCAGGGGAAAGCAACGCCCCTCGTTAGCCCTGCAGCGCAGCAGACGTACGGCGAGCCACATGGAGGAAGACAGGATACACTGCTGATGGCTCAACAAGGCGTCGCTTCAGAGGAAAGGCACGGCCAGTGGTGCAGAAAGGAGCTGTTTAATTGGCGAAGTTTGAATGCACAGGCGCTAATTAGCCCAGGAGAGCGCGGTTCAACTTCCGAATCCCCAACAGCCTCCTGATAACTCCGCTGACATTCTGCACTCTGTGGGGTGGGCAGTGGGTGTGCAGAACGCAACAGATGCTGGAACGGAAAATGCATTTGGCTTGCTAAGTATTTGTTGTTGTGAATATTCTGTGCATTACAAACAAGCTACGTTCTGTCGACACTGAATGTGCAAAACATTCGGGACATCGTTCTCATATTGGATTGCAGAGTTCTTAATATTGTCTCTTTAAATCCTTCATAACTCATCTGCTTCTGTTCTCTACATCTCCACCTCTGTGATTGGTGTAGATTTAATAAGAGAATTCAATAAGGGATAATGGCTTTTACCTGGATTCACCTCATCCGTGGACTTCATCAAAAACAGACCCTAATATTTTGTGCATATATGGCATCACAACTGGTTCGCTCTGTGAATTAGCACCAAATGGCAGGTAAATCACTCTTAACGCTTAGTAAATGCACACAGTTCACTAAGCCGCACTCACATTTGTTTATGCATTAATTAGGCGGATGCAAAAAGGATCGTTGGGTTGGCTGAGGTGTCTCTCCAGGTCAGCCAAGCAAGTAGATGTTATCATGCGAGATATGTTACGGGATTTTTTGCTCATACTGCGGCACTAATCATCTTACATGTGAACTCCCTCATGTGAAATAATTCCATTATTCATGCCGGCATTATATCAGGAGACGAACAAAGCAGAACAGTCGGGCCTCGGTGTGTGAGGCTCCCAGGGAAAACTGCAGAATGAATACTCAACTCCACTGTATGACTCCGGTGATCAAAAGTGACAAGTGAAAGCTTGAAAGAAATAGAAAGCATTTGTTTTTGTTTTTTAAAAACAAAAAAAAACAATGAGCCAAGAACTATCAAGTGTGTATTAAAATGCTTTGCAGAGGGTCACCCCGCCATTTATGTTGAGGCACACAAAAAAAGACGATTCTTTCCAGAAGGCTGGGTGCAAAATAATTGCAGCAATGTAAATGAATTCCGAGCTTCTTCTAGCAAGGCTGCGGGAAGAGGACTGTGGATTTCTACAGAGTCAGAGGTAATTAGCGAATTTGATTACAGTGCACAGCGTAACCTAAAAAATGACCCGTGCATTCTCTGCTATGCTATATGACTCGACATAACAAGTGCATAATTGATCTTCACTAACCTGGATTAACTGAAAATACAGTTTGCTATCAACATTATAGCTCAAAGATGCAGCACTGCAGATGGTACTCGTACTGACACAAAGAGACAGAGCACTGATTTAATGGACCCCCTAAGGCCAAGTGAAAAGTGCCAGGCACAAGTTTTGTCAATAAAATTCATTATTAAGTCAGAAATAATTATGTGGAAATCAATAATTTAGAGTAGTTTTAAACATTAATTGGTATGAAGCAATTAAGTCCTCCTCGGTGTCTTTTAAACACGTTCGCACAGCTACTGTCAAAAGCCACAGCGTTGGAAACGAGCGGGTACCGAGGATAATGAGCAGGAATTTATCCGCGCGTCTTGACAGATCGGCCCGCAGATTAAAATCAACACGTGTGCAATTTGGAGTACTGCTGGAGTATTATGAAGACCTCCGGGATGAGCTGTAATCACGTTCTCCAGCATTACTCGCCAACAATCACATTAGACGCCGCCGTCAATGCGACAAGCAAACAAGGGTTTTATCTAATCTCGCAAGCATGACTTTCCCCATTCCTTCAGATATTTCCTCTTTATCTTCTACTCCGCTCACTTATCCGCCCTCTCCTCTCTCCGTCTCTCCCTCACTCTCGCCATGACTCATGCGTCTCCCCACAGCTCCTTTTTGCCTGTCAGATTTTCTACAGTTTCGCCGTGACTCTAATCCAATTCAGAACCAAATCCCAAAACGCTCCGCCCTGTAGGCTGCCCTTCTCAATGACCCCCCCCCTCGCCATTACCATTTACCCAGAATTCTGCAGGATACTTGTAGGTTTTCTATCTTGCCCGTGACACGCTTGGCTCCGAGGGTTTCTAAAAATATGGCTGCGCTCAAAGGGAGTTAAGAAATGGCTACCACCGTATGTGTGCCAGCCAGGTCAGGCCGGATCAGGCCCGCTCGTCAGAGGCTCGTCTGTATACAAATAGGCCTCTAGGAGGGGCTTGTCTCCACATCCACTCCCCCCGTACAGCAGCAGTCTGTGGTGTGCCTTTAGCAACTGTACATGTCGATAAATCCATTACAGTATTTCAAAGGTGCTCCATGTTGCATCTATAAATCACTGTCAGATTAATTGCGATACCTCGGCATAATCACTGTAAACAAACGAGATCACGGTTGAGACGATTGGTGGCCTCCATCTCACACTAGTGGTATTGTTAGTAATGGCGTTTCTCACAATTCAGACCACATTTCCCATAAACCCTGTCGCTTCCTTTCCCCCTCCCCCTCCCCCTCCCTGGCGTCTTTACTGAAGAGGATCAACATGTTGGAAGTGATTTTTTCCATTGGCCTTTCTCTCCTTCCACCGTCGGCCATTGCCAGAAATCATGAAATCCAGCAGATTCAATGTAAAATGCAGTGTAGAAGAAGACAGTTAGAGGCTGCGAGCCTTCACAGTGATGTTACTGTTTATTTAAAGTTATCCTACGAATATCTCAAAATTAATGTGGTCATGATTTATTGATGGCAAAATAATGCAAGCGGCACCTGCTCCTTTTCTAGCATATTTTTTGCCTAACCACATGTTCTTAAAAACATATGTACTGTCTTTCTATCAACAATCAATTCAATCATTTAGTGGGGGAGAAACATATCAGGCAAATTAATGAAAAGAAGAAAGCAGTTGGATGACAGTGGGCTCCGTATTCCACATGTAGCTTGGGACATCAAACAGACTCCTCCTGGTCTTCAGGAGTGTCAAAGCTACACCATCTTCAGGGTGGTACACTGACCGGGCATCCTACATATTCTGAAACAGTATCAGTATTTCATTCCATGGAGATGATTTACTGACTGTGGGGGATTATTTCTTTATTTGTTTATTTCCACTTCTGCTCACACGACCTGCTTCAGAACATATTTTTTTATTAGATATCATTTCAGATTACAAGGTGTTTTTTTAAGTAAGACTTTAGCTCTAAGCTTGTGTCAGAAATACAGACAACTGCAGAAAAGATGCTTTACTTACTCCAAGACTTGTTAAAACAGCAACACAGCACAAGCTTTTCAGGCATAAGAAATATACTTTCATCCTTGTGGGTGGGACATTTAATTATTCTCTGTAGAAACAATCACAATATCCTGTCATCTTTTTCTGTATGGCCACTCTCCGTCTTTTCTCGTTAGCTATGGTATGTTAAAGTAGGGACAAGCAAAAACAAAACTGTTGCTACACCGATTGCCTCACAACCAACGTGCATGGACTAGAAAAAGGAAGAAAAATGCAGCTACGCTTGAAGGCCGATGGAATTTGGTACAATAAAGACGTTTATTTTTAGAACATCCGTCGGCCTCCAAGAGCAACTGAATTTGTTCGTCCTTTTTATGTTAAACTAGAAAAATCAGTCCAACAGGTAGCACAACAACGGCAGCCCTATGAGCTCAATGAGCTGAGTTTGTAAGCCTGTATTGCACCTGCAGCCTTCCAAGGTCTCTGTGCACACTGCATAGCCGTTGGGAGGACTGTCCGTCCGACCCACCGCTCACAGAAAGACCACCAGATTGGTTACAGACTGCAGCAACGGACAACTGAACTGTAATCATGAAACAGACAAGCGGGGAGGAGCGGAGCCTGTCGGGTAAAGGCAGACAGATAAATACAGAAAGACAGAAGCAGGCTTGTGGACAGATAATAAGATAGACGGACAGAGATACTTAACAGAGCAGCAGATGGATGGGCAGTGAGACAGGCCAACAAATAGCACGGCAGTCAGAATGACAGCTGGGAAACACCTTAAACTAGGCTCCGCCATGCCAATGAAGCCAGGTTTCATGAAATATATTCAATTTGCGTGTTCTCTCGATGCAAAGACCAAAGGATTATTTAAAAAAAAAATTCACCTTGCTCACTCCTTTTCCTCCCTTTTTTTTTCATTAATTTGATTGGCAGACTGCATAGAACGGATGGGAGTGAGGGTTTGTAGTTGCTGTGGCAACGGCCTGCTCTTTGTTAAAGGCTACATTCCTGGCATCTGATGTGTCTGTGCCGCGATCGATAAAAACCCAGCCTGCAGAGAATGATGAACGAATTGGGGATTTTGCCAGGCCGGCGACGACCGCAGAGAGAGAAGGAGTTAGGAGGAAGATGTGCAAACAGGAGAACGGAGAGATAAGAGATAGGAGGAACCACAGATAGAGAGAAAGGGGGGAAATATGGAGATGCAAACAGTGCTGCTGGTGAGTGTGGTGGAGGGGTGAGTGCTCTTTGTGTGTGAGAGCGAGAGAGAGAGTGAGTGTCTGCGCGCTGTGGCTCTTACCTCATCTGGGCTATTTTCTGAATATGTCACTCACTTGACCATCAAAGTGCGGTACATGTCTGTCTGTGTGCTCATCACCTGCTTACCTTGTCAGGATTTACATTTGTTTGTCAGTTAGTGTACTGCAACCAGCTGAAACCTTTTCTTAAAGAATGCTTTCATATTTCTATGTCTCACAGCCTTTATGAAAATGTATGCAATTCCCACTGCTCACAGGTGTGTCTTGTGTATCACATACCTAATTGGCAAAGATAGCCATGAAGAGACTGCAGATACTGTTGGTAATGAGGCAATTACGCTTGGCTTGTCTGTCTATACAGCCGTCTGTCAGATCAACAACCTGTGGTTTGGTGTCAGGCGTTTTTCTGTCAAGGCTTCTTCCTTTCCAAGATATGGAAAGGTGTTGTTCTCACTCTGCGTCCTACCCTTCCCGACCCTGTTTTCATCCCCCCCCCACCCCCACACACACACACACGCATGCACACAAACACAAATCCACTTGGGCATTTAGCCTCGCCGCACTC